>PVIU01006273.1:0-103780 GCA_004026605.1 Ondatra zibethicus | reverse complement strand
AAACAATATTTGGGAATATGGGCATAGTTACTTCTCTCCAAACTTCTTCCTGCTGTATGGGGGCGCTGTCAATCAGGTCTTTCATGGTGTATCCTGTTCATCTCAGTCACCAGTTGAGTGAAGTAATTTTCTGAAGGTGTTCACAGTGACCTTCAGGAGGGCATGGTCTATCAAACCACATTGGTGTAGAAGGAATCCACAGGGTCTTTTCCTCTGTGAAAACAAAAGAAGAACCTCCTTTCCAAAGCACCATATCCTTAGACCCAAATTTTAAAGTCATTATGCCTTTATGATAATATCCATGCTGGTTTAGCTTAGCAGCCCAGACAATGAAACGTCTCTCTGTACTTAGCTCCTTTACAGTCAAAAAATTCAAAGAAAACACAATAAAATACATAATCCAGACATTCTGTGAATTTTCCATTTTTACATGGCTTATTATTTTTTTTAATCTTTGACTATCTGTACTCTGTCTCTTTAAAGACTTTACCCTTTTATTTTAAGCATCAACATTATTTTATGACTCACTATACTCTTTCTTTTCTCTCCCAAGCCTACGTACAGCCATCCAACACTGTGACCCATTTAGAGGTCTTTTATGTCTGAATCTGTCCTATTGTGAATCTGTAATTCTTTACTATCCAGGAGCATTTTTGCTTTGTGCTTTTAAAATGCTAAACTCTTAAGAATCACTTCTTTCTTTAATTGAATATGGATTTTTCAAACAGTAGATTCTGATCATGTTTTCCCTTTCAACTGCTCCTATCCAGCTCTTCCCTCTATACCCACTCAAACCCACACTCTTTGTTTCTTTCTTTCTCATTTGAAAGGAAACAAACATACAAAATAAAATAAAAACAGAATAGGTTAAAAAATCCATATAGAGAGAAAATTAAAAAAAAGTCCCTCTTCAAAAAAAAAAAGAAACACATAAAGAAGGAGACACTCATACATTTGCACACTCAGAAATCCCATAGAAACATAAAATTGAAAAACATAATATACAAGAAAAATATCTGTGGTTCCAAAAATAATGCCCAGACAAAGAATTGTGAAAGAAAAAATACCTCCAGAAATATTGTTGAATTCATTTTGTATTGTCAATTTTCTCCTGTGGTAGGGGCCTGCCATTAAGTATGATCTGTATAGAAAGTGAATCTTTATTGGAGAAAAGTAACTTTTTCTTTGTGACTGACTAACAGTTGAAGACAGCTTCTTGGATAGGGATTGGAGCCTGTGTCCACTTTTCTTCTCAGCACTGGTACCCCCGTCGGTCTTAGTCCCGTGAAGGCCCTGTGTATACTGCCATGCTCTTTATGAGTTCATATGTGTATCAATCCAGTTGTGTCTAGAATGCCTTGTTTACATGTTGTCTTTCATTACCACTGGCTCTTATACTCTTTCTTTCCCCTCCTCCATAAAGTTCTTTGAACCCTGAGGTGAAGGATTTGATGATACATCATTTGAAGTTATATCATGAAGGACTAAGTGTTCAAAGGTCTCTCACCCTCTGTACACTGTTTCATTGTAGATTTTGGTATTTGTTCTCATCTACTCATCTCTGATGATGGTGGAGCAAGTCCCTGAAATAGCATAATGTTATTAGCAGTTATTTTATTGCTATATGCCTTTAGCAGAAAAGTAGTCTTTGGTTTTCCCCTAGTTCCATGGTTTATGTAGTCTCAGGTTCTTGGCCACAGGCAGTGTTGGGTATGGGTTCTATCTGATGCAGTGGGTCTTAAATTCAATCAGATATTGGTTGGTTAATCTTAGACCTTTGTGCCATTATTGCACTATCATATCTTGTAGGCAGGTAAACCAAAGGGATTGTAACTGTATTGGTGTTTACCTTTCTTCTCTGGTAGTGTGCAGAGTACCTTCCAGTCCATAAACAGCAGTCAATAGGAATGAAGATCCTAGGTAGGTACCAGATCAACTTTTTTATATTCAGTTAATTGTGCAGGTGTTTTCTTCAGTGATAAGGCCTTATCATCAGTTTGTGGAGAATAACCAATAGCCTGGAGTCGTTTGGGGATTCTAATGAGGCTCCTTTGGACAGCAACTCTATTAGATGTAACCCAATCCCCACTTCAGGGGTTTTATTTTGTAAAAGATTTCTAGTTGGGGTGCTTGTCTCTCCTACTGTTTGGTAATTTTTGTCATTCTGTTTTATCATCCCACATGTAATGCCTCATATTTTGTGCTAGCCATATTCAAGGTGTGCCTTTAAACCAGAGTTCAGATCTAAAGCATATAAATTAAATATAGAATCAACCCCAGTATGATGGTTTGAAGGAAAATAGCCCCCTGAAGGGAGTTGCACTATCAGGAGGTGTTACCTTATTGGAGGAAGTGTGTCACTGTGGAGGGGGGGGCAAGCTTTGAGATTTTCTGTGCTCAAGATACTATCCAGTGTCTGATTTCACTTCCTGCTGCCTTTGGATCAAGATGAAAAATTCTCCAGCACCATGTCTGCTAACACATTGCCATGCTATTAGCCACTATGCTTCCTGCTGTTGGGGGAGACGGCTTGTTCATTCCTGGCTGCCCAGACTCAAACTAATCACACTGAAACTATGTTATTTGCAATAGTGTTTGGCTAGTAGCTTAAGCATATTTCTGGCTAACTCTCGTATCCTAAGCTCACCCATCTCCATTAATCTGTGTATTGCCAAGTGGCTGTGACTTGAGAACTGAGTAAAGTTCTGTCCCAGGCATCTGTCTCCTGGGACCACATGACATCTCTCTGACTCCGTCTGCTCTCTTCTCTTCTATTTTCTTGGAACTCCTGCCTTGCCCTTTTCTGCTAAGCCTCTGGTGGAAACAGATTTATTCATTAACCAATAAAAGCAAGCCATAGATAGAAGGACTTCCCACACCACCCTGCCATGATGATAAGGGACTAAATCTCTGAAACTGTAAGTTGCCACTTCAATTAAATGTTCTTTATAGGAGTTGTCATGATCATGGTGTCTCTTTACATCAATAGAAATGCTTACTAAGACAGATTGGTGCCAGGGACTGGGGTGTTGCTCTGATAGGCCTGAAAATGTTTGTGCTTGAAGACATATGAACTTGATACCGTGTCTTAGAGAAACGGTTGGACAAGTTAAGTGCTGCTTAATTGGCATTACTAGTAGAACTAAGGAAAACAGTGGTGGTGGGCTGGCTCAAGAGGTTTCAGAGAAGAATTTTAGTATGTTGCCTAGCAATTGTGCTTGTAATATTTTGATGAAGAACATGGCTGCTTTTTGCATTTGTCTGAAGATTCTGCCTAAGGTTAAAGAGATTTGAAATAATTCTATTGACAGTGGAAATCTGAAAACAGCCTAGCATAGATCATGTAGTTGCTAGTGTTCATGCTTATAAAGATTTATAACAAAAAGGAACAATTTTGGAAGAAAAGGCATACCAGGAATTGGAATAGAGCTAAGTCCTGCAGTCAAGAAGATAAAAAGATTGCAAAAATGAAATAGAGGGAGTGCTGATCTATGAAAAGGAATTAAAGAAAAGCTTAGAGAAGGGTGTGATGGTGCACACCTTTTATCCCAGCACTTGAAAAGCAGAGGCTGATGGATCTTTGAGTTTTAGGCCAGCATGTTCTAAAGAGCAAGTTCTAGGACTGCCAAACTTAGGCAGTGAAGAAAATCATTGGAAAAACAAACCTGGTGAAGATGTAATTGAATTTGGGGCTCTGTTCCAGCCCCACCAAACAGCATAACTTGGCTTCTTCAGTCACGTGGTCCTGGCTTAAGGGCCAAGGAGGAACTAAGGATAGCTGCCGAGGCCTGGTATGTGTCAGAGGTATACCTGAATGGAAGCCTAGAGAGGCCATTTCATGAGGTAGTGAAAGTGAAGCCTCGTATACTTTGGAAACCCCAAGATCTGGTAGCAAACTGGACTGATACACTATTGAGATCAAATACAGGAGGGCAATTTATCTCATATTGAGACATACAGGATAATACTTGATATGAACAATAGGGAAGTCAAGGAACTGCTCTTAAAAACAGTTGATGCTTTTAAAAAAGTTTGTCAAAGAGCAACAGTAAATGAACAGTAATTAAAACTAGTGTGCATATTAGAAGGCTTCCTGGCAGTGTAGCTAGTCTTAATAACATCTAGAGAACATGCAAACTGAGAACATGCCAAAGGTTTAATGACTAAAGGACCAGACTACAAAGACTAAAGAGAATCAAGGAAGGTGTTCTGTGTGAAAAATCAAGGTTCAGACTGAGAAATGAAAGGAATTGCTCATGTGATGGGGACATCTGAGTTGATTCACTAAACATCTTGAACTCACAGATTCCCATAGACTTTGCATTCCTGATAAAATACCCCACTCCTTGCTAGTAAATGGAAACATACTCCCTGCCTATAAGACTGGATAGAAATCTCACAGCTGTAAGTCTTCATTTTATTTTTATCCTCAGGATTTTCAGTTATATCTCTTCTTGTTGACAAGAACCACTACTAAGATTAAGCGCCAACAGATATTGGCTAGAGAAATCCTTTTATCAGATAAGGAGTTAAGTAAGTGATTAGTCTTTTTTTATCTCTGAGGAGATTAAGCCTTATCCTTTAGAGAAGGTTATGAAAGAATAGAAAATGTTTGGCACAAAACACCACTAATAATACTTACTTTTAAATGAGCAAATGTATGAGTCAGGTGTTGCAGCATATTTGATCATACTGTGAAATCTGATACTGTGTTTATAAAATTCAACCTTGGATCGGGGTGGAGCCAGCAACTAGTTGACAGGAATTAGCCATAGAGAGTATGGAGGAACCAGGATTATGGATAGAGAGAAATATAGGAAGCAGTAGGGAGGGACTTGGTTTGGGATGGCTAGAGAGCACTCTCATGCTAGGTCTCCGATGGAAAGGAAAGGTCAGGTAGTTGCTTCTTGGCCTCTCTGAGCTAGAAGGTTTTCATATTAACATCTAACTTCCAAGTCTTTATTAGTAAACAGAATGCTAGAGACTCAGTTAAAAACTACATTTGGTGGCAGTTGCAGAGTCAGTGGTGGCCAGACTGGAAATTCCACCAGGCTGTGGCTGTGGGTCTACAGATGGTATTTAAAATATCAGTAGACTCAGGTGCAGCCGCTAACCTGATGGAAAAGCAACACTTAGCTATGTCTTCCCCCTGAAGTATGGTCTGTGTCCTACGAAGACAGAAATGTTGTTACCTGCCAATGACTTCTTATTTTTAGCTCTGTTAATTGTGTTACTGGGAGTCCTGGCTCCTCTACTACAGGAGAGAGTGCTATACAGTAGTGAGAATGTCTGACTCTTCTCTGAATATTTGTATATGGTAGTCAGCCAGTATGGTTTGGATAGAAACACTAGGGCCTGCATTGCTATTGATGTACTTTTCAGGCTTTATCCTTGACTCAACTTTTTCTTCAGATGATTCATGTTTTTCTCAAGTAGATGGCCAACAATAATGTATATTAATTTTTATTGAATTCATTTGAGATTTGGGGATATCTTGCTCTAAGGTACTTGGCCATGAAAATGCCCTGACACAGCAAACACCTGGATGTTCAATTTCAATTTGCATGATTATAGAAAATGATAAAACTAGTGGGCTTTCTTCATAGGCATAAATCAGCTAATATTTATGAGAGGAATTTATCTTTTGGCTAAACAAATCACAGGAAATTTGAGAAAATACAAAATTTTAACAAATTTGACATTTTTTTTTGGTATGGTTTTTAGTCTAACCTTAAATAATCAGGTCACCATTGCCTGCTGTGCACAAAGCTGACAATTTGAAACATAAGGTAAGGTTTTGGAAATCTGTATCTCTAAGTGAGCTAAGATCAAGTAGCTTAAAACCACTTAAAGACAGTTCCTTGGCATCTAAATTAGTAAATGTAGCTTTACAATCAAGTTCCTCCGATTTTCGAGAATGGTGGCGAACCTTCGTGTTACTCAGTTCCAAGTGACAGATGCAAATACTTGGAAGCTAGGCCAGTGGGGAATTACATTAACAAACTGAATGTATGATGAGGAAAGCACTGTACTGTAGCAGGACATTTGTGAGAAATATGGATTCAGCAAATGTTTACAGAACAGGGAAAATATTTCTGTGCTAAATCCAATCTGTGATGTCTCAGTGAGAGCATGTGGCACTCACTAATCTGCTATCAAGGCTGATCTCCTTGCTCACAAAAAGAGTGATAGGAAGAAAGAGGGATTAGCTTTTCCATTTTATTTCCTTCTCTGAATGTTATCTTGAAGGATTAAGGGAGACTGAAGCTGATACAATCAAATAACCAGTTTACACCAAGTAGTCTTCGGAGATGGAGCTGGCAGGTGCATTTAGCTTTGTATTAGTACTACAAAATTTGTATTAGTACTACAAAAGTACTAATGAAAGTTCTCTTATAATTGTATGGTAGATGATGTGATATGTATGCAAAATATGTGTCACAAAAATATGTGCACACATCAAAATACATAGCTATATACACATATGTTAACAAACATGCATATGTAGTTCATGTTGGAAAGAGAAATAGGTAAATTCTTTTGTAAAGGGTGCATTTGTTCTAATTGGCATCTTTTTTGAGTAGTCTCCTTACTCAGGATTATAATTAAACCAGTTTGAACATAATGCTATTAACATTTGTGCTTTCCAAAAATTGATGTGTTGTAAATTATAACCTTAAAAGAGATTGACTTTGTAATTTAGTCACTAGGTTGGGTCCCTCAGAAATAAGATTTCTCTTATACAGTGCATATCCAACACTTTCCACCATGTACGAACACAGAACGTGCTGTTTATGAAGAAACGGAAATTGATTCTATCAGGGACATTATTTCCTAACCTCTAGAACTGTAAGGGACAAAAATAATTATTTATCTTTCATCACTAGAATGCTAATTTTTTCTAAGTTTTGGGTGATCATCTATTTTAATGAACTTGAGCAAAGACATTAAATAAAAATTTATATAATTTGACTGCTTATTGGTCACATTTCTTTTCTGTATATCTAAATTTGAACGTCCCTGAGTAAACTCACTCACTCACTCACACTCACACACACACACACACACACACACACATGCACACACACACACACACACACACACACACACACACACACTACCATGTCATTTATTAACGGTATCCATTCATTGCTAGGATGTTGAACAGAGCTGGTCCCGCCTGCTGCAGTGGGAGTGTCAACCAGGAATCACCCACCTTCATATTTCTTGAATTGAATTTCATGAAAGTCTGAACAGTTATATGGATTCCAGATAATATATAGTTCCGGAAAGGAAAAAAAGGTGAAAAAGTACAGGTATCGGTGTAAATATATTTCACTGAATTCTAGAACAACACTTTAAACATTAAATTTCATTTTCATTACTAACATTGAATATGTTCACTTCTATATAACCACTCACAAAAAGATTTTCTCAAACTTTTACCCCACAACAGGATAAGTCATTAGGCATGAACCCACTTCAATGTGACCTCGATTACACCATGATAGATTTGCTCAGTAAACCATCATGATATGACTCTAGAATTCTACTTAATAATATATTGTCCATTAAATTGATGTATTGGTTGCATGACTTAGTACAAGGAAAAAATGATCTCACTTGAAGAATTGATATATGACTTTTATCAGATCATGACAATTGGATAATCTGTCATGTTTCCATTTTTATCTTGCCAGGATGCCAAGAACTAAATTTAATGCTCAATCAATGTGCCTAGTTAGGCATATGCTGATATATTTTCCTTAACATATTTTTATTTTCTCTTTCTAGTCTAATATTTGTAGACAGAACCTAAAGAAAACAATGAATATATAATATGTAATAGGTAGGTCACTACAGACCAGTTATTTGTCATTACAAAAAAAAAATTCAAGCAACCTTAAAAAAATCTTAAATCAATTAGACAAACAAGACTAGGGAACCCATGCCAAATGAGATGGAAGTTATGACCTTCAAACAAGACAATCTCATTGTTCTTGTCACATCAAAATGTTACATTCTAAAGTATGTTATATCCCCAGAAAATTGGTCTTTTTCTTTAATTTTGAAAATAAAGATTAAATAATTATTTATAGTAGCTTAAAACCTTTCAGATCTAGAAGAATTAAAGATCCTTAATATTTGCCTTTGTTTATATAAAAATAATTTAAACGGTATTTGAACTGAACCATATTTTACTTTCATAATTATAACCATATGTGATTACTCAAGTTAGATTGTGTTTTTAAATTATTTTTTCCATAACAAATATTATGATGATCATAACAAAATATATGTACTATGTATATACATATTCAAATAGTATATGAAATGAAGTATGTTGGAGTTACATTATTTTCAAAGAATCACAAGAAAATTTGACTTGTTAAAGAATCTAAGATAATATTTTCAAAAACTTCTAACAATATTTTCCAGATGATGGCTTTGTTGGAATATTTTCAACAGCAAATCTCACATTATATAAAATAGAAAAGAATTATCTTTTTAAAATGAAAAGTTAAGGTCAGGCATCCTTACTGTTGTACTGATAGTTGGAATCATGTATGGAAGGTGAATGTGTCTTAGTTCAAATTAGACATTAAATGTCTCATAAACATCTTAGCTTCGTAGGACAATTAACATTCTAGAAAGTGATAGAAATATTCAGTGGATGGGATCTTGGAGGAGGTCCTTTGACAACTACGTGTGTGCACTCTAGGAGAGTATGGGATCACTGTACCTTCTTTGACCTCTGTCTTTGCTTAGTGGGTAAAGAGGTGAGGAATTTTGCTCCATCATAAGCAGTCACATTAATATGGTTCCTTTCACAGGCAAGGATTAGTGGTTAAATAAATGTGGGCCAGAACCTCTAACTCAGTAGGTCTGAAGCAAGCCTTTTCTCTTGATATTTTCTCAAGAATTTCAGTATAGCCAAATGGGTACACTGGAGAGTTTTCTTTTTATAAAATTGTTAAAACTAGAGGCCTAAAGCTAAATATGCTACCTTTTAGATGAGTTCATCTTATATTATTTGAATTTTAATAATATAATAAAGTGGACTCTTTTGTTAAATGAAGTTTATACATAGTTTTGCTGATATATTATATGAAAGGCTTATAAATATATAGCTTGCCCCACATTGATGCATATCAGTCTATATAACCATCAATAATTCTGACAAATCAAAAAAACTAGGATTATTATTATCAATATTTTAAGACAGTAGTTTGCAAACTTCTTAATGCTGTGACCCTTTAATATAGTTCATAATGTTATGGGACACTCAACCAAATTTTTTTGTTGCTACTTTATAACTATAATTTTGCTACCATTATGAGTCATAAATGTCTGTGTTTTCTGATGATCTTAGGTGACCCTTGTGAAGGCGTCTCTTGACCCCCAAAGGGGTAACAACCTACAGGTCGAAAACTGCCGTCTTGTTGGGAGGTCCTGCTGATCTCAAGTTGCAGTCTACCATGGATTCTCTCCATGCTTAGACTCCCTTCCCACCCCCAAGCAGAGGCTTCCTCATCTCTCCCTGGCCTTATTTGGAGAATGTCTGGATGCGTGGATGCCTCACTCATCTCTAGTGTGACTTATTCTTCATACTTCTCCCTGCTGCTGATATGATAATTAGACATCATGTTTGGAGCTTTGCTATAGGACCCTGTTGCCACATATGGGCCCATATGAAAGATGCATGCTTTTTAATACAAATTAAGGGAAGCACCACCTCCTGTCCCCAGCTTTTATATTCCTCCTCACTCTGGAATAAAGTTGAGCTGTAACACAGAAGCAGTATCCTGAAAGGCTATTTCCATCATACTTCAGGCTGGATATGGCCCTACCTGAAGCTTCTGCCTTTTCTGTTCTCATGGCCTAGTGGCCAAAGACTGTCTTAGGACAATATGCTAAATATGTTATCAAACAGGTACACAAGGAGATGTCATAAAAAGCACTAATAGTTTTAATGAACTTGTATGGCTATAATGTATTTAAATCAAAAGTATTGTCATGAAAACTGCTTGGTTATAAATATTCAATTAAGCAATGAATAATATATACTACTTTTGAGTTTTTTACAGGTTTTAATTTTAGAGTTAATAGCTAATTATTTTGTCAATTTTCTTGTATTTTTTTCTTTTAGTTTCTCAAGAGCATCCTAATGCTGATGATGTCTTCACCTCACTATCTCTACAACCTGGTACCTCAGGGTGTTTATAATGTGTACAACAGGGGTGGTGGTGGCTTGTGTCAATTGGAACTCCTATAGGCAGGTAATCCCAGGCTGTAAACACCTGGGAAGCAGAAGTTGCAGCTGCTAATTTTTGAACACTCTGATCAATCACTTACAAAAAAGTCATTTTGGACCAGCAAAAAGAAGTGTTAGCAGCTCTGAACCTACTTCATGTGGGGAATAGTTTTGCCAGTTTCTCATGGGTTCAAGCCTTGGTCTCTGTCATGGCTATGATCATGCCAACAATACATATTAACTGAGGGTTTCACTCACTCATGGACTCCTCTTCTCCCTACACATATAATAAGGTAATGTGATATACATGTAGTTTAGTGTTTTAATCAGATTAAAAAGACACATCTTCAGACATTTGTAATTTCGCTGAAGTTAAAGCATGCCACATAAACAGTGAATAAATGTTAATAGTAGATATCCCACTGGATGCTAGCACTCAGGAATTTTATCTGTAACTTGATACCTTTCCTTGTCCAACCCTACTGCTTTATTCTCAACTTCTGTTGTTAAGTATGCATGCAGGTGATGTCATCTTATACTTGTGTGAGTCTGTACTCTTTCACTACCATGACCTCTAAACCCATCTTCATGGTCATAAATGACTGAATTTTGTTATTTTTATGCCTGAGTAGTACTCTACTGTATATATGAACCACATGTTTGTTATCTTCTCATTAGTCAATAAACACAAGGTTTTTTTTCTTCTTTGTCTTGGCTATTGTGAAGAGTACTTCAATGAGCATAGGAATGAAGATTCCCCAGGGACAGACTGAGTTTATTTTCTCTGGATACACTCCCAGTAGTGGAATTGCTGCATTGTATGTTCTGTTTTCGAATTTTTAAGGAAGTTCCATAATGTTTCCATAATTGCTTTCTAATTTACATTTTCTACTAACACATTTTCCCACCTCCTAGTCAGTACCTTCTGTTTTAGGACTCTTCTTAAAATCTGCTCTTAATGAAAAAAAAATATGTCTCTTTGTGACCTAGATTCACAGTTCCTTTGCAACCTGTTGCTCAACTTTTAAGTACATGCTGTGAACCACTTTCTTTTATTCTGAAAAATTATGTTTGCCACCACCCAGTTTTTAATCCATTGTTTTCTGTATTGAATTTTTAGTTTCCTATGTGTTCAGTATATTAACTCTGTATCAGTTGTGTAGTTTGTGAATTTTTCTCCTGTTCTGTCTTTTTATCCAGTTCGTTTTTGTCTATTTTTAGTTTGGGTTCTTCTGTGTTTGCTCTTAGTCCAAGAATACTTGCCCAATCTAATTCCAAATGTGTTCTCTCTCTGGTTTCTACATGTAATTTTAAATGATTAAACAGAGACCTCAAGTATAAAAGTCCTCCATCTCATGTAAATGTCAAGACAGTTTTGTAGACACTAATCCAAATAGTGCTGAATTGAGTATATGCAAATGAAAATAGGAAAAACAATTTTTATGACTTCCAGTCAATTCAATGAAGGGAAGTTATTCTAAGCACAATAGATATAAGAACATATTCTAAATTTATATTCATAAAAGGTAGGTTTAAGTGTGTCTTTGGGACCATAGGACTAGGCAAATGAAAAGCTTGTTCATAGGAGAACAAAAGGCTGGAGATATATCTGTAGGTAATACACTGCCTAACATGAACAGGGTTCTGGCTTTAGTTCCCAACACTGTCAAAAATACAACTCTACCAATAAACACATTATGATAAACCTAAGCACTGCATGCCACCAGGCTAATCTACTGCTTAGTCATTAGTCAGAGTACATGAAGAAGCCTCACAGACACTAATGGCAAGAAGACAGAGAGTCAAAGAGAAGAATATGCATTAATAGAGACAGAAACTGGCCATCTCTGGAGGTCAAAATCAGGAAAGACACGTAAGACTTTCTGGCATAACACTGAATTGCTATATCTTGTGTTGTTTGAGTATTTTGAAAATCATAAGTACCTCTAATTGTCAAATACAATGTACTAAACACCTAAAATATATGTTTCTGATAAGAATGGCAATTGTTAAAAATGACAATTATTAAAAGAAAAGGGAAAAATTCACAGACTTACCGAAACCTTTTACTCACATTTAGAAGAATCTCATGTCACAGTCTTTGGATATTATTGCACTCAAGTTTCTGGAGAGATAAACATGAAAATATCTGTTGTATAGTGAACAATATTCAGTACACTAGTGAGCAAGAGAATTTGGACTGAAAAGTAAATGGGCAGTGAGTTTGTGAAAAAAAATTTTATTTACATATTTTAAGAGTAAGAAAATACATAGCCCCAATATATGTGACATACAGGCACACATGAAGAAAATACAAATGCATTTGCCTTAGAATGATTTTAGAATCATATATTTATGATTTTATATATATATATATATATATATATATGTATGTGTGTGTGTGTGTGTGTGTGTGTGTGTGTGTGTGTGTGTGTGTGTGTGTGTGTGTATGTGTATGTATATGTATGTCAGTTTGGTTTGCCAGGCAAATACGTGTGTTTTTTTCTAGTGAGATGTGAACAAATGTCTATTCATCTCAAGAAGTGACCACACCAATTTTACCTGGGAGAACCAACAATAGGGACAACTCAAAAGCACTTGCCCTGCAACCCTCCAAAGCCCACTTCTACATGAGCTTGCTACTGCCCAACTTGGTGGTAGCTCCATGGAAGAAAGAGAACATCTTCTCCCCAGCCATCACTCTTATTTTTATGGTTTTGTAATTTTGTGAGCTCCTGGGTACTCTAATCATCTGCAGCTTCCTGAGTCTTATGTTTAAGTCCTCCCTACAGCTGAGAACTCAATTTAGAGTGAATAGCTATTAATTTTTTGTTTTTTTTAAAATTATATCCCACAAATTAGTAAATGAAAAATACAATATCATCTGTATTATGTATACAACAATCTCTGGTGACTTGGGCACCCTGTGTCATTTATGTTTCAATAAATATTATTGACTGAAAAGAGGTAACTTACCTCTTTTTATGTAGTTCTCGTGACACATGAAAAGGTTATTTAAAAAGCAGTCTAAAATGTAGTCTCTTCTGGACCTCATATTTCTTTCCTGGAGACCATATTCTCGGTAGAAAAAGGACCAAGTTTAGCCCATAGTTTGGGTGATATAAAGCTCCCCAGATGTTTCAGTTACATGATTAAATATTTGATCACCATGTTAAGGAGAGATAGTACATCCTTTGTTACATGCTTCAGAGAAAATGAACCTGTTCAAAAGGTATTGAAATGGGTCTAAATGTCATGTTTTATTTCCATTTAATAAAATCTTATTCACAAATGAGTGGATCTAAACTGCTCTTGGGAAACATAGCTTAGAATGAATGAACTCATGAATATTTTAAACATATTATTCTAAAAAAATTGTGCTGTAGCTTACATGCCATGTTATTGTGAATATTCAATTAACTGAGTAGTGTCCATGAAAAAAATAAAATAAAAATTGACAACAGAAACAACAAAAATTTTATGCCACATTTGTAAGAACTTGATTTCTGTGTAGCTTCAGATGTGATTCTGACTTACATATACAGCAATGTCTTCATTTAATATTGTGTGTATGAGTGTTGTGTCTGTATGAATTTATGTGTGGCATATGCCTGAGAAAACAAGAGGACTTGAAACTCCTAGAACTGGAGGTTCAGACAGTTGCTAGCTACACAGTGGGTTCTGGGAACACAACCCCGCAGTAAGAAGAGCAATTGCTGTTCACGGCCAACCCATCTCTTGTTCTCCTACTGTAGTTTACTGAACACACCAGTATGAGTTAATTCAAGTATTTTCACAATTTATGTTTGACAATTCTAAGGCATAAAATTGTTATTTTGATTATCATATGACTAAAACAGATATATCTGAAATACACCCAAGTTAATGGCTTTCAGATTCTGTTCTCTACACTACATGAATATGTAACAAAATGTGTTCTTATAACACATAAACACTTACCTTGTAAACAATATTTATTTAAGAAGGGGAAACATGATAGTACCTGTAAATAAAAATATTTTTATAACTGAAAAAAACAATCATAATTTGGACACCATGTAAGCAAAATAATCATCCTCAGAGACATTTACTGATTTTTCTGCAATACTCACAAAATTATCTATTTCCATATTAGACATTTCTAAACTCATTGAGAAAATAACACAGTAACCTCACTCCCAAGTGTGTACAAAAATGACTTACCTTTAGGCCTTTTGCCATTACCTTGTCTTATATAGTCTGTTTCTAAAATAATACACTACCTTTTTATAGATTTAGGGCAAGGTTGTACCTATTTGTCAAGGCACCGACACCAAGTACAATATCTCCTTGCCATTGCTGGTGATCTGATATTTGGTAGACCTTGCAGTCATGGAGGAAACACATTAATTGTTATGATAAGATATAAGAAGGAGCCTCTGAAAAGGCAACCAGGGAAGGGTCAAGTGTGCTCCAGAATACTTTGCCATATGTTAATAATTTTGTAGTTAAGATGTGGTTAGTGTCAGCAGTTATTCATTAAGAAAGTACTAGGTGAGATCAGGAAAGAAGGCACTTTGGCAATTAAGCAAGAAGGAAATAGGAATTTAAATTTCTCCATGTAGTATTCACAATATTTATAACCTTTAGATCGTGGATGAGGACATCTTGATTTGAAGAAATGCCACATGTACACCTTGAGACATACTCAGGAAGCCATTAGTGCCTGTGTGAGGTATTTATATTGATTTCAGAAGTAGTAGATTACTCAGTTTTGAAAGTCGACAACTCATTGATAATTTGCTGTGATTACCATTAATGAATAAAGAAAGTACTTTGGACCTATAGCAGGGCAGAACTTCACTAGGAGAGAAAAACTAAACTGAATGCTGGAAGAAGAAGGCAGAGTCAGGGAGAAGTCATGAAGCTGCCACCAGAGACAGACATGCTGAAACTTTGATGGCAGGCCACATACTCATGGTGATGCACAGATTAATGGAAATGGGTTATATTAAGATGTAAAAGTTAGGCAATAAGAAGCTAGAGCTAATGGGCAAGCAGTGATTTAAATAATAGAGTTTCTGTGTGATTATTTCAGGGCTGAGCAGCCAGGAACCTACAAGCAGCCTTCTTAACAACATAAGTGTCTATCATACCTGAGAGGCATAGTAGCAGGCACTCATGGTAACTAGAAAAGTAAGCTGAGATCTCAACCACAAACCAGAAACCAAGACAGTGCAGTTGAAATGGCATAGGCCTTTAAACTCTCAACACCCACCTCCAGCACATATTTCTTTGAACAAGGCTACACCTTCCAAACTGTCCTAAATAGCACCATCAGCTGGGGACCAAGTATTCAAGCATCAGAGACTATAGGTCTTCTTATTCAAATAACAGCATGCTCTAAGCCTAAATTCAAAGACATCTCTTTGGAGATTTAATAATTCCTTTGCTTATCTTCCCATGTGGTATGAAACATAATTGTTTGAATACTTTTATTTTTTATTGCTAATACATTATTATTTTTATTATAAGATTTCAAAAAGCATAGAGGGATTTTTTCCATGTCCTATCAAAGTTCAAGGAAGAAGCAACTCTCTGAACACTTAGTCATCATCTTCACAAAAAGATCAGTGACAAGATATTAAGATTCTTGTGCACACTCTGCTGTTACATTTCAAAATGCTGTGTAAATGTTAGAATGCTTGTCACAGAGTTCATGCCTATTTGCCTATTGATGATATCTGTGGGTTCCCTAATCTCTTACTTTTCATAATTTGCTATGAGTTTTAGCAGCCTGTATACTTTAACATAGAATCAACTGAACAGAGTGAATTTAAATATGAAGGAGTAATGTTTGGTCTCCCCAGGATTAATGAGGCAGAAGCAGTAGCAATAAACTAATGAAAGCAGGGTAGTGCATTAGTTATTAGTGACTTGAGCAATGCTAAGTTAAACGTGGCCAAAGACAGATATGTTGGCTTTGTAAGGAATGTCCAATTAAGGAAACACGTGGGAGGAAAAATACATTGGATTTCCAGTATATCCTTCCATAACTCTTTAATGGGTCTTCAAGTTCCTCAGAGTTTCACAGCAGAACACTTATACACAATAATACACAGAATGCTTTGCTTTCCCTCAAATGCTAATAATCAACCGTGACTTAAATAGATGTCACTGATGGCTGCTAACTGATGCTTATAACTAACTACACAGTTTTTGGAATGTCATCTTATTAAAAATGAACTTTTTTTATCAGTTACACTAAGATAATTCTTAATAGACCGGCACAATATTTATGATGTCTAATTTTAAAGAAGCTGGGATGATTTTATTTCTTAAAAATTCTTCATTCCAGGTAGTGGTGGCACACTCCTTTAATCCCAGCATTTGGGAAGCAGAGGCAGGCAGATCTCTGTGAGTTCGAGGCCAGCCTTGTCTAAAGAGCAAGTTCTAGGACAGGCTCCAAAGCTGCACAGAAAAACCTTGTCTCAAAAATAAATAAATAAATAAGCATTCTTTATATGAATATGAATATAAAAATAATGATTTTTAAAAGTTGTTGCTTTAGAGACACATCTTTTGAACTACACATGTTACGTGATGCTTCAGTTACTTAAAAATGTTCATGTAGACTAGATTGTTGTATTTAAGGCCTGCAGGGTCATAAACTGATGATTATATTTTAAAATAACTGAGAAAACAACAAACAACATAGATACTTCAGTAGAAATAGTTTTTAAATAAAATCGAAATCAGAGAATGAGAAATTTCTCCGCACCGAATTGACAATTACTATCTAGAAATTGTGTTGTCTTTGCATATTTATTCAGAGAGGCTAGCGTCTTGACAATAGGACCAGAACTGAAATATATAGCAACAGACATGAGGATAATGAAGATAACTGACCATCTTATGCCTTGAGACACAGGGAGGGGACTCTGCCAATGAGTTCATTGCTTGAGAATTCCCAGAAACTATAATTTAGGAGTCATCACTTTAGAAAGTTAATCTGACTGTCAATGAAAGCATATTACTCAAGAAATAAATATACTAAAATTGAAGAAAGTGTCCCTTGTTTAAGACTGGATTTGGTGTTTACCTTCACCTCTATGTTTGTGGGTTTTTTTTTTTTTTTTTTTTTTTACTGAAGACAGCAATGGATTTAGTGATTTAGAAGTTCAAATAGAATGAACAGTCCTTGATTTTTCACTGAGTCAAGGATATCTTAGTGAAGAATATTCATTTCCTGTAAATAATCTAAATCTATTAGCTTTAGAAGGAATAAAAATTTAGTTTCAGTTTTGTTGATAGGAATAAACATTTGAGCTGATATGTTTTGTGATTAGGAAGATCAAAAGTATCAGGAGCAAAAATACTGTAGGTCTCATTTGACCAAGCCTGGGAAATGATGATGGAATTGGCTATACTCATGATGTTTTCTGGACAGGTGGCTTCCAAAAGTGTAGCCTGGCCAGCCTCAGAATGATAAAACTGAAATGGGTAATCAAGAGTAAATGATTATAATCAACTAGCAAAATCTGGAGGCCAGATTAAAAGGAATACAACTCCAAATGAGGAAGCCTAAGCTTTGGGGTAAAAGCTAACAGTAAACAAAAGTGTTTCCTACCAGGAATTTTATACGGGTCCTGGATAAGGAAGTTGGTGTAGGCTTGAAAGGAGAATCTCAAACAAAATCAGAGAGAAAGAAAGGTGCAGAAGAGTTAAGGTGAAATTCTGAAAATAGGTGGGTGATTCTGATCGGTCTGTGTTTGGTGTGTCTTTGGTGAATATTCTCTGTGCCGTTAAAAGAGGTTGCCGATGCTTCTGACCTATAATCTCAAGTTAACAGTATGTGAAGAGGAATGTCAGAATGGCAAATTGTGATCAAAATAGTCTGGGAAATGTACACTTCTTGCTCTTATGTTCCGTCTATGTGTTCTCAATTTGAAGTGATCGAGCACAAGGAAAAAGAGCAGTTTGCTTAGATACTCATACTTGAGAGAATGCTGTACAGCTTTTTGAATTCTTCAGTGTCTATCAACTCACCTTATAGTTCCTGGAGAAATGTATTCTTTTCAACTAAAAAGTTAACATCATGTTATTTCTGCTTCCCTTATTTTAGAATGGACTGAAATCAACACTCTTGGGTTTCTGTTTTTCAAACCTTCAGGTTAACACTGTGCTACTAAGTCCTTCGCATACCACACTGTGTTTTTATCACTTTCTTTCTTTCTTTCCTTCCTTCCTTCTTTCTTTCATTTTTTTTGTGGTGTCACATGCCTTTAGTCACAGCATAGAGAGCCAGAGGCAGGATTATCTCTGTGACTTTAAGGCCAGCGTAGTCTACAGAGTGAGTTCCAGGATAGCAGGGGCTATATGAAGAAACCTGTCCCCAAAAACAAAACAAAACAAAATACAAACCAAATCAACCAACCAAACAAACAAACAAAAGACTCTAGGACCTATCCAAATTTTAAATCTGAATTTTCAAAATCAGACTTCAGAATGGAAATCTGTGTGTTCCCCACAGGCTCAGTCAGGGGAAGTGTTCATCCCGGTGATTATGGGCATACTGTGCACTGGACTGGTCACTCTGTGGTCTGTAAGTTCGAAACTGGTTTCTCTCCTCTTCACAAAACATCTTTTAAAATTACATTCTAAGAAAAGCTTTGTTTTTCCGTGGTTTCATAAGAACGAGCTGTGTTTTCTTCTCATTTCCTGTGATTTTCATAGGCCGAGACAACAGTTAGTGCTCCAGCAACATCAGTGGTCGTCACCACTCTTGGACTTGGTGATATTGGGGCCTGAAGGTATTTCTAGCATTTTCTGCCTTTAGTTTCCTCTTCTGTTTGCTCAGCTCCTATGAACTCTTCTACCCATTAGTTAGTGGGGTGAGGCTGTGCTGGGGCTGTGACCTTTGCCTGCTTTGATCTGCAGCTGTCTCCAATCATTTGGCGGCCTTCTACATTTCTCACTTCTTCAAATGTGGTTTCTACTCTTGAAATGGAGATAATTACAGAAAAACATATCAAAGGGCCTTGGAAAGTTAAATGAGATAATAGATGGTAACATTCTTGGGAAAGGGCCTGAACTCACAGAAGATATTCTAGGAGCAGTTATTCCAAATGTCTGGTTTCATTTTGTGACCTTTCCTAACTCTCCTCTTACTGAGGTCACTAGCAACTGCTGTCCTCCATTTCTAGCTGACTGCTTGTGGATATTTTAGCACTCTCATGAGTTATTATGAGGTCCAAGCAATAAAGCCAGGGTAGAACAAGGATCGTGGGAACACAAATGTAGAAGAAAATGTGAGAAACCATAACAAGAGAAGACATACTTTATTTACAGTGGATAAAATATGCCATATAGAAGTCTAGGTGGGCATATGCCTACAGGTTCCCAGGCCCAGGCACACATGGGAACACACAGTGGTGGCACTGACATACATGTGGATCAGCATAGAGGCCACTGCCACATGGAGGTAGGCACATAGGTCAATAGACAAACACACACAGGCAGGACAGCAAAGGTGAGGGCAATAGCTCACACCTCTGACCACAAGGGCATATTTATTTAATACCCAAATGAACATGGAATTCCTCTGTTTTTAGTTATATAAGATATTATATCACAGTTTAATTTTGATTTCCTCAGACATCTAGGGTCCATTATTTGTATGGACTAATAGCATTCTGGATGTCCAACATTAGTTGTTTTGGTCTGTGCTAGATATCTATATCAACACCATGCTGTTTAACATAAACTGTTTCTTGCAACATCTGTTCCCTACAATAGTATCCTATAATACATTAATAGCCATAACATCAGCTCTCTGCATGCAAATTCACTGATGTCTAGAAATAACAGGAAAATGTTCAATTTCTTCATTTCTTGTAAGCACAGGTCAAACACAGGCTACTTATGTGACACTAACTTTGAGTCTTTAGATTTTGCCTCTTTCATTTCGAGTGATCATAGTGATCTGGAAACTAGTAAGAGGTCATTAGAGTGGGTACACTAGATGTGAGAGAGAATGTTGTGATATAAGGCATTACAGGGGAAAACAGAATGGGAGTTGGTGTGGGGATGGGAGTGTAAGTGGAGGAGGAATGATCATTAACTCATTAGATCATTTGAAAACTTCATATGAATACAGCCTCTTAAAAATCTCCAAGTTTCTCAACTGTGGGCTCTTGTAAAATTCAAAATTAAATACTTTCTTATTTCAAGTTGAAAGGACAAGAGCAAAGTCACTATCTGAATAAATCAAAATCAAACTCTCACAGTGTAAATATTAATGTGATATATCTGGGATTCATTCATAATCTTCTGGGATCATCTTAAGCACTGGGTCACTTCTTTGCCTCCGCCTCTGCAGAACACTCAACTTGTCTTCTAGGCTTAGGCCAGCTCCGTTCCACACCTGCAGCTATTGTTAGTCCATGATACTGGCATCTCAGTTTGACACTCGCTACAGTCAGTGGAGAAAAGTCAGCCTCAATTAAGAAAACGTCTTCATAAACCATACCGATGCTAGGCATATTCCCAAAGGTTGCTCCATCATGCTTCAAGGACAATTGTCAACTATGTTCATAAAAGCGTTATTCATAATAGCCAACAATTAAAAAACAACCTAGATGTTCCTCAACTGAAGAATGGATAAAGAAAATGTGTTATATTTACACAATGTATTATTACTCAGCTGTTAAGTAACATCATGAAATTTGCAGGCAAATGGATGGAACTAGAAAAAGTTATCCCAAGTCAGGTAAGCCAGACCCAGACAAGCATGGTATGTACTCACTTATAAGTGGACATTAGCTATAAAATAAAGGATAACTATGCTACAATTTATAGACCCAGAGAGACTAGGTATCAGGGAGGGTTCAAGAGAGGAACTCCCTGGGAATGGAAATAGAATAGATTTTTGTGAGTGGACTGAGGTGAGATTTGGAATAGGAGGAATCAGGTAGGAGGAGGTAGAAGAAGAGATTACTGGGAGAGACAACTGGAATTGGGGAACATTTTGATGGTGAGGTAGAAATCTCCTGCAATGGAAACTCCCAGGAATCCATGAGGATACCTTAGTGAAAACTCATAGTAATGGGGGATATGGATCCTGAACTTGCCATCTTCAGAGAAGGGATTGGGACCCCAACCCAGTCACTAATTCTTTGATCTACATTTTTTTTTGTCTGCAAATAAGTTGGGCTCTAATGGTGGCACAGAACTTGTGGGAGTGATCAACCAATGACTGGTCGAACTTTAGATCCAGGCTGCTTGAGGGAACTTACCCCTGACATGTCCTGAAGGACCATGAACTAGATACTAGACAGCCCAGAAACTGAGGAGAGAACTAAACGGAACCCAAGCCCAGCAAATTTACACACACACACACACACACACACACACACACACACACACACACACACTTCCTAATGATACTCTGCTATACATGTAGACCAGATCTTAGTGTAGTCGTTGTAAGAGAGGCTTCATCCAGCAATTGTTGGGAACAAATGCAGAAATTTACACTCAAGCATTAGATGGAACACAGGAAACCCCATGGAAAAGGGGAAGAAAAGACTGTAGGAGCCAGAAAAGTCAAGGACACTAAAAAACAAAAACGAAAACAAAAAAGCAAACAAATACCAGTCCACAGATTCAATTAACCTGGGCTCATAGGAGCACACAGAGACTGAATCGAAAATCAGGGAGCGTGAATGGGACTGACCTAGATCCTCGGCATGTATGTCATGGTTCTATAGCTTTGTGTTCTTGTAGGACTCCTAACAGTGGGAGCAGGAGCTGTCTCTGACTTTTTGACCCGATTTTGGGACCCTTTTCCTCGTAGTGGGTTGATTTGTTTAGTCTTAATATGAGGGTATACGTCGAGTTTTCTAATGACTTGACATGCCATGTTTGGTTGATATCCCTGGGAGGGCTGCACTTTTCTGAAGGGACGGAAAGCAAGAGGAGTGGATCTGCAGAAGGGAGAAGGGGGAAGGAACTGGAAGGACAGAAGGGAGGGGAAACTATTAACAAAGAAAGAAAAAGTAATAAAAAATGAAAATAAGAAATGGCTCTTGGCAATCCTATAGGGAGTGTTCTTAATTAGTAAATGATTTGGAAGGGCCCAGTCCATTGTGAGTGGTCCTGAATTCTATAATAAAGCATGGTGAGCAAGCCATGGGGAACAAGCCAGTAAGAAATACTCTTCCATGGCCTCTGTGTCAGCTCCTGCCTTCAGCTTCCTGCCTTTTTGAGTTTCTGTCCTGATTTCCTTCTTTGATGAGCAGTAATGTGGAAATGGAGTTCAAATAAACCCTTTCCTACTCAAGTTGCTTTGGTTGTGGTGTTTTATTACAGCAGTAGTAACTCTAAGACAAAGTTGGTACGAGAAGTGGGGTGTTGCTATGACAGCCCTGACTATGTTGTTTTGGGTAGAATATGTTGTTTTGGCATTGTGGAAGAACTTTTGAACTTGGGATTAGAAAAGCCATTAAGTGTGCTCAGCAGGCTGCTCTGCATGAGCTTAGAGTATAAGGGTGTTGAAAGCAATACAGGTGATTGAAGCCTGGCTTGTGAGTTTAAGCGGAACTCAAAGACATTACTGGGCAATTTGTGTGTGAATGTACAATGTATGGCTAACTGGAGCTGAAGAATCATCTGTGATTAGCCAAGGACCAGAACCACTGAAGTGAAAACCTTTGTATTGATAGGGACAATGGATGTTGGTCAGCTGGGGCTGAAGAATTGGCTGTTGGTAAGAACAGACCAGCCCCATTGAGAAGTGCTCCCTCAGAGCCAGCACAACTCTCCAGCACTCTAGTTTGTGTCAACTTGGCATAAAACTAGCCAGCACACTGGCCAACATCTATTCTTTTTGTTTGTTTCAATTTTAACAAAGATCTTCTTTCACATAAAAATTGCAGACTTACTTTTAAAAATTTGATGAGAATAAAGATCCAATCTGAAGCCAGGTTACCAAACCCAGATCATTATGGATTTCTTCAATCTATAAATTGGAGAAAAATTAGGCCCAATGGAGTAATACAGAGAAACTCAATACTGTGTCCTTGTACAGATTTGAACAAGAATTGTACAGGCAAGCTGCTATCTAATATAGTTACTTCTAACTAAACTTTATTTTACGTACTCAAATGAACTTGAATTATACCCTGTTTAAATTATTGGAGATGGTTTTCTTGAGCTATACTTTTCCAGTGACATCTAGCATCTGCACACATCTTATTGGATGAATAAAGATGTCATCAGCCAGTTTTCACAGGATTGTCTTCACAGGATGCTTCTATAAGCAAGTAGCCTTGGAAGGCAGAGATAGTCCCATGCTGGCAGTGGACTTGAATTCCAAGGTGATAAAAGTATTGTCTCTCACTCTGGAGAGGTGGTTGGGCCCTTTTGCCAGCAATGCCTACATAAGACCATGGGATTTATAGTCTCAATGTTTTGTAGCCCAGCCCATCACCAAGGTAAGAAACACCTGTGTCTCATCACATTACCCCGTGGGAATATGGTTTCAGAAAACGAGGACAAGCTGTTGCTTTGGCTCCTGTGATAGCTATAAGTAATCAAGTGACCCAGAAACCTCATATCTTTTTGCCAGTATCCAGGAAAATGTGACAAGTTATCTTGGTGGCCTGCATGTGGGAAAAATGTGAGATATTACCCCTGGCATGTCACATTTATTTAACTTTAGGATGTGTCTTGACTGTATTCCTTTACTTGATTATATTTCCTCTGAGTTTCAATGGAAATTTTTTATTTTACCTGAAGAAAGAAACATTTCTCCTACATGAATAATGTTATAGTTAGAGAATATCTGAAATATAATAATAATTATAATATGGACATGGTTTTGCTGTTTAAATAAAAGTGCTAAATATTTGTTTATTTTTAGAATATCATTTGTGTTGTATGCATATACACAAATAAAAGTGCTCGTGTATTTACTCACTGAAAAAATAACTTCAAAACTGGTACCATAGAACATATGTTATTGTATTTTATATTGCTTTTTAAGGGTACATTTCTAATTGACAATTTCCAGTTTAATATGCTGTTTTTCTGTTATTATTGGGTTATAAAAGAACATACTTTAACTTTAATTGATACTTCATATTATTGTTAATATTCTTATCCTCTAAATTATACTTTAAGATAACATTCATTGAAAACATCTTGTTCCACAACTCTACTGAATGCTTCATGTGTATTATTTAATAATACTGAGATTCTAAAGTGATGTTGTTCACTCCTAAAATGTTTTTCTAGCCAAATAGACCTTACTTTGAAAAGTCTCCTTACTCTCAGACAGTGATTCTCAACCTTCCTAATGTTGTGACTCTTTAGTAGAGTTCTTCATGTTGTGATGGCCCCCAAAGATAAAATTTGTCATGTTGCTATTTAACTGTAATTTTGCTGCTGTTGTGAATTGCAATGTAAATTCCTGATGGAGTGATTCAGTATTTCTAATAACAGTATTTAATATACTATCCATTTCTTACATTCAAATACTTTTATAAGTAGCACGTATTTATGATGTCGTAAAACTTCAATTTTATTTTGCTGTTAATATTATTTTCTTCCTTTTATAAATGGACAAACCAAAATAGAAAACTGTTTGATTAATCTTCCCAAATCACTTATATAATTCTAGAAAGTACACAGACACCTTCTGACTCCGGTATCTTCTGTGAGGAACTGTCATTGTATGCCATCAAGAGGTAACCGAGTGTTCCATCATTCCTCCTCAAAAATTCTATTACTTCTTTCCTAACTGGATAAATTTATATGACATATTTTAGTTCAGCATGCATTTGGATCTATGTCTGGAAGTCCTCTGTGGTGCCACTCTGATTTCCTCATCTTGGGCTTTATATGGAGCTGGATGGGAGCAGAAGGCTGACTAGACACATGTAGTGGGCACATATGCTTACTATCAGGGTGCTTCAGCTTACTCTGAAGCTACCACTAATTACATCAGATATAGATATGTTGAAAGGGAAATGCCAGGCTATTAGAGTTATCCTTTGATAGGCACTGGAATTATGTACAGAGAATTTCATAACCAATCCTATTGTCACAGTGGATGGCATACCGTTCTTCATTTGCATCCATGGGAGTACCTGAAATAGAAAACTAGTATCAAAATAGTATAGGCAGGGTGACAAATTTTATCCACAGCTGATCACAGTGTTTCCCAAAGCTATTCTGGTTAAGAATTTCATACTGGGAATGATGGAAAGTATTTCTTTGAGGTTATATGGTTACAGCACGCAGTCTTCAGCTAGCTACCATGCAAAAGATACTCTTTTGTTCCTCCAGCTTTATGGCATTTAAGCATGGAGACCGCTCTTGCCAAAACAGCTCTGGCATGTTGGAATGACTGAGACCACAGTTTTCTTAACTCTCATCAGCCTTTGCTCTTCTGCCAGGCTTTCTAAATGTAGATGAGAATTCTACTTTGGAATTTGGCAAGTGCACTGTCCTTATGCCATTGTCACAGATCCCAACTCCCCCTTTACACTCAGCAGCTCTTTCACTACTGTTAGTGTGTTTATGCAACGCTTTACAGAACTGTTTATCTTTGCAGCAATATGTAATGTAGTGTGTGGCTGGATGGTGTAGGAAAAATGACAGCATTTTAAAGTCGTATGTATGTCTTTATATTTTAGAAATTAAACTCATAAAAGCTTGGGTTATAAATATGCTTTCTAAAATGATTCATTAAATTTTCATGCTAATCTGTGTGAGAGCCATTATTACTGCAATAGTTAAGTTGGATCTTATTCTAGTGACAAAGATAAACAATTTTTCCCAACATCAATTAAATACATATGGTTTTTCATATGAATTTTAAGACTATCACCTAAAATTATGTTTAGATGTTTTATATGAAAGATGTGCTACTAATTCATTGTGTTTTTCTAGAGACATTCCTAACATGCTTGTGATCTGTGATGTTCATTTTGTTGAAAATAACACACAAAACATGTTAGCAACAGAACTTGTGCCATCTTTCTCAAGCTGGACTACTGTAAAGGGTTTATTGCAAAGGATTCATTTGTATTGTGGCACTGAGTAACATCAATAGATGTGTGCCTGACATTGCACTCATCAGAAACAAGCACTGTGCAAATTATGATTATTTGGCAAGCTGAAGGCAGAATCAATATTTAAACTGTGTAACTAAAAAGGTTTGTTATTATCATCACTTAATGCTGCCAGTAACCTGAGTTAAGTTTTGAAGAATAAGTGAAAAATGTTTCTCTTTGAAAAGTTTGTAAACAATACTTTTAAATTCTTTACAGTTCCCTTTAATTTCAAATCTTGGATTGCTTATGGTAAAACTGAGAGTAGTCATTTAGTTAAGTATGCAATTGGTGCTATTTTCTTTGCCCCCAAATATGTAATTTTAGAGAATTACTGCTTGCAAAGGAATTCTGGTGGGAAAGACTATGAATGTTTGAAATTTTTTCCTTCCTTAAGAATCAGTTTGAATCACCATGTACATCATTGTATATTTTTGTCATAGATTTTTTTCTCAATGGAAAATAAAGACTAATCTTTTATTATTCTTCTGAATGTGACTGTGGCATCTTGCATTTTTATTTCTTAAGATGATTAGCACATGTAGATAATGAAGGAGAAACTGATGTGGGATTTCCCTCTGTATGCTGTGATTACCATTGATTAATAAAGATGTTGTAGGAAGAATGGGCTGTGTCCCACCGCCTGGCTAGCTTAACCCCTGAAATAATCACACAGAAATTGTATTAATTAAATTACTGCCTGGCCCATTATATCTAGCCTGTTCTTGGCCAACTCTCAAATCCTGATCTAACCCATTTCTGTGTATCACCAGGAGGTCGTGGCTTACCAGGAAAGATTCTAATCAGTGTCAGTGTCAAGCAGGAGCTTCATGGCATCTCTCTGTCTCTGTCCTTCTTCTCAGCATTCTGTTCTGTCTACTCTGCCCATCTAAGGGCTGCCCTATCAAAAGGCCAAGGCAGTTTCTTTATTCAACCAATGAAAGCAACACATAGACAGAAGAACCTCCTATATCATAAAGAACTGCTTTGGACCTATAGCAGGGCAGAACAGAGGTAGGCAGGGAAAATTAAACTGAATTATGGGAGAAAGAAGGAGGAGTCAGTGAGAAGCCATGTAGCCCTGCCAGAGATAGATGGATGGGACCTTGCCAGTAGGCTACGGGCCTCATGGTAAAATAGAAAATAATAGATACGGGTTAATTTAATATGTAAGAGCTTGCTAGGAATATGCTATAGTGATTGGCCAAGCAGTGATTTATTTAATACAGTTTCTGTGTGGTTATTTCAGGAGTCTAGGTGGCTGGGAAACAAGCAACCTCACCCAACAAACTGGCACTTCAATGTTGCTGACACAGAAGAACAGAGTTAAGCATGGCTTAACACTGTGGCTCCTTTAAGAGAGGTTTTCCTGGTTTAGTGGTAGGAGAAAAAAAGCCTCACAGTTTCAAAATGGCAGCTTCCTGGTTCGCCAGCACAAATGGCTCTGACTCTTTCAGGAGTTCCAGCTATGGAGCATTTAAATGGGTTTTGTGAGCAGAGTGTCACAACTTGCTTAATGGAAACATAGACCTGCTGTGTGCCTAAAACTGGGGCAATGTGCATGGCTGTCAGAGGCAGAGAACAGCTCCACCATGCTGGACTGGGTGGAGTGAGCTGGCAGGGCCATGTTGGCCCTAGCCATATTTACTTAGCATTAAAAAAGGGGCACTTCAGGTCAGAAAATAACTACAGATACACAATAATGATAGATTCCAACAAATAAAACCTCTAAACTATAGTGTTTAAAAATGTATGTAGGTTTGAGAGAGAGAAGAAAAATAGTAAAGAGACAGTGATTGTAATATAAAAGAGTACAGATAGTCATAGATTAAAGGAGTAAAGATAATAAAATAAATATTAAACTTGTAGAAAGTAATAGAGTAAAATAAGCCACATAAAGATGGAAAATACAGAGTCAGGATTATGTATATAGTTATGTTTTCTTTGATTTTTTTTTGACTGCAGAGAGACATTTGATTCTGGCAACTGCTAAGCTAAAACAACATGTATATTTTAAAGGTTTCTTGACTTCAAAATTTGAGTCTAAGGATATGTTTTTTGGAAAAGAGGTTCTTCTTCTGATGTTTCTTTTCACAGAAGATGAAAACCTATGGAATCTTTCCAGAGTAATGTGGTTTGATGGACCAAGACACTCTGAAAGGTCTCTGTGCAACCCTAAAAAAATACTTTTCCCAACAAAAAGCAGGAAGCAGTTTGAACAGAATTATGCTCATAGTCCCAAATATTGTCTATAAATGTTTGTTTATATTTAAAGGGAAATGTGCTGTAGAGATTTGCATTGGTATGGATCTTAATTTGTTGATACAAATTTTAGGTCAATTTTGTTTTATATATTTCTGCTCTTGATTAATGTACTGTGTTTCTGTAGCTCATTTAAAAACACTAATGTATAATTAAGAAATACAGGTTAATAGATAGTCATCTATAATAGTTAAGTTTGTAGTCATGTTAGTTAGGTTTTCTAAATATATAGAGGTATATTTTCGTTAGTTAGGCATTCTTCAAATCTTTCAAATACTTTCAGAATATGGCATTTAAAATGTTTTAATAACTTAGGACTTTTCATGGCAATGAGACATATCTGCTCCTGGCAGCACCAATAGCTTCAAGAGGAAAATGGGCATCAAAGAGGATCCTTATGGAGTTTGTTAGGCATTTGGGCAAGAAACTGCTTTTGCCTGGATTGCTTGATGAATTGGGCATGCATGGACCACAGAGAAATGATGGCTGAACTTGCCTAAAGTTGAGATGATCCTTCAGGGTTCCTGCTACATGAAAGAGTCTGCTAGACATTCTACAGGACACAGAAAAATGTGACTGACAAACTGCCAATATAGGTGAACTGTCTTTGAAATTTCCTGCTTCATGGAGAAGTCTGCTGCGTACTATGGACCAGTAGGCTAAAGATGGGTGCCTTCAACGTTACAGAAGAACTTTGCCTGACTGTCTAGGCAGTGAGATGTCTCTGTCAATTCTAGAGTTTTGGAAGTTGCTTACAATGTACTTCCTGTTATCCTTTTGGAATTTTTGATGTAGTTGAAGAATAGATAGTTATAATTATAGTTTTCCTTAGGTATGATAAAAGATAAAGTAGATATAAATATTTTAACTGCAATTCTTGCTTGATACCTGTTTTTTATAAGTAATTTTACTATCTTAAAATTAAAACTTTCCTTTTCATTTAGACAGAAAAGGGGAGGTGATGTGGGATTCCCCTCTGTATGCTGTGATTACCATTAATGAATAAAGAAACTGCTTTGGATCTATAGCAGGGCAGAACAAAGGTAGGAAGGGAAAACTAAACTGAATGCTGGAGGAAGAAGGTCTAGTCAGTGAGAAGACGTATAGCCCTGCTGGAGACAGAAGCTCAATGGAATCTTGATGGTAAGTCACAGCCATGTGGCGATACACAGACTGATAGAAATAGTTTAAATTAAGATGTAAGAGCTAGCCAATAAGAAGCTAGAGCTAATAGGCCAAGCACTGATTTTATTAAAACAGTTACTGTCTAGTTATTTTGGGAGTCTGGCTGGCCAGGAAACAAAAGAGCAACCTCACCCAACAGAAAAACTATGCATAGGTGAGGGCATTTAAAACCTATGTAATGCCTACTCAGATTCGCTGAGAACATAATTGGTCTACAATATAATTTATTAATATTTAAGAACATAAAAGTAGAATGAAATATGATCTAGTCATCCTACTACTAGGTATATGCAGAAAGGAAATTAAATCGATGTTTTATACAAATGTATATACTATAATTTAAATTACGGAATTATTCACAATAGCCCAGAGATGAAAATACCCAAGTATTCTTCAGTGGGTTAATAGATCAAGAAAATGTGTATATGCATAAGCAAATAATACAGACTCTTTAAAAAGAAAGAAATCACTTTTGCATAGATAATCCTGAATAACATTATATTGAAAGAAACAAGGTAAGCATGATCTCCCTTATGGGGAAATCTAAACACAAGTTGAAAAGTTGAGCTCCTAAAAGCAGAGAGTAGTATGGTGGTCACCAGGGTCTAGAGCAACGGGGTATGTTTGGATAGATGTTTGTCAAAGCACTTAAAATGTAGGTAGAATGTGGGACAAATTTAAGATACTATGGCCAAAAAGATGACTTAGTGTATAAATCTGCTTGTTTTCAAGTCATGTAGGAGTTCAATTACTAGGACCAACTCCTGCAAGTTGTTGCCTGGCTTCCACAGGCCCATGGTGACATGGAAACCTTTCTCCATTTTCTAGTACACAGACATACACACATGTACACACACACACACACACACACACAGACACAGACACATACATAGAGGTATAAACATACCCACATACATGAATGTAATAACATTTATTATACAACATATATTTTAGTTATTAAAATTGCATTATGTTATTGAAAGTTAACAAGATGGTATTATGCATCTTTATGGTGAAACAGACTTGATAACTGCACATGTTAATTTTCTTGATTTAGCCATAAGACAATGAATACTTATTCAAAACACTATTTTTTGCCAACAAGTAAGTCTTACAACAAAAATTCCTTGAGATTTATGTTAGTTAATTATTGTGGCAAATTTATTCAAACACTTTAGTTAATATGTTATTGTATACACTTAATGTAGGTGAAGAAACTGATGTAGAGACTGAATTTTTAAACCGTACGAACTCTATTTGGGATTGACTATGATTCTAAAATTGGTGAGTTTTTAAATCAGTACTGATTCATGTGCAACTTTCTTGACCGTTCTTTTATGGATGTTGAATATACTGAGTATGCTAGACAGACATGGGGAACAAAGAGAGCCACACAATGACTAGAGGCTGATATAACTGGAGAGCTACAATTCATCAGGATATCGTGTAAGATGAACAAGGGAACATGATCACTCAAACTCAGCTGAGAGGAGCATTGGTGCCCAACAAGACTGCAGCGGCCATTTGCTTCATTCTAATAATAGATATACAAACCATTGTGCAATACTTCTTGCTCCCATCTTCCACCTGATACCCTGACACATTTGAAGTGCGTGTGAGCTCAGAAATGGATAATGAATCCTGATCTGGGAAAATGTTTACCTATTTCTGAACTATATCTGCCTTATATCTGACTTGACCCCTGAATAATACTCTACATTAAATTTGTCCCATAATGAACTTTTCCAATTCCAACATGCCATCTTCCCCTTAAGAAGTCTATACTCATTTTTGTGTATTATATTAGTTTCCTTTCTCACTACTGACATACCTGACAAGAAGCAAGATGGGTTTACTCAGACATAAATTTTCAAAGGTGACAGTCTATCATATCAAAGAAAACATGGATACAGAACTTATAACCTGCTGTAAGAATTCCTACAGCGTGGTCTCTTATACTATTTATGCCCATATAAGTGCATGTCCGGCCTCTTTCCAGCTGCAGGATTTGGTTGCTATTCTCTGTTCCAGCAGAGGCTATTGATTTGTGAGTCTAACCCTAAATATATAACCCTCTATTATTATCAATTCTGAGCTAGTGTGGGATTTCTTTTAAGCATCCTTCAAGAACCTGTGTATTTATATTGTCTTCTTAGTCAGAAAAGAACTATAGAAGAATATCCTGTCAAACTGACAATAAATTGATCAATATAATCCAAACAGTTACTTACACTCCTTTTCTTAACCCTCTCTCCTTCTGTTATTTTAAAGACTATATTACAACTATTTCTTAATATAACCCAATGTTTCTTCATACTAATTTATACTGAAATTAATTTGGGTGGCATAAGGAAACCTCCCACTTCATTTGGTTAGAAGTATCAAGAAGGAGGTGCTTCGGAGTAGGCAACATTTAATTTTGATTCCAATGACAACTGATAATAGGCCTAGATTTTGATGTAGATTTTTTTGAATCAAAGAAAGCAGCAAACTACATTTCACAAAAAATTTTCTGCCTCTCTTAATGATTTTCCTTCCTACTCCATCCCTTTGGAAGCATCCAAGAACCATATTTTAAAATTACAAGGGTAAGCTGCCATGGTTAGACATAGTACAATGATAAATTTCTTATCCTGAATGTCATTAGATTCCCTCAAACTAATTAACCTGAACTTTATAATCCCATACAATTCTTCTCTTTAAAACTTGATTAAAACAGTAAATGCCTGATTCGTGATCCTATTTTATACTTAGTTGAAATTGAAGTTGTGATGTGATTGGTACAAATTAAAACTCTATATTTTCATGCTATACCCAAATTACATCTTATTTCTGGCCTGTCTAATCAAGGTACTTATGTCACAGACATTTTGAATCTGCCAGGAACATTCCCATATGTGTTAAAAGTTTAGACATAACAAAAAGCCTTCATCTGAATTGTTTTTTCCTTACCTACTTGTGGCCTTTATCATGGGTAGAGAGGATGAATAAAAGGCATAGAAATGTTAGTGGTTCCCATAGCTACGACACTTGTCATTGTAGCAGGATTGACAATGGTGGCAGCAGAAAGACCAACATCTTTTTGGGTCTGGGTTATCTCACTCAGTATAGTGCTTTCTATTTCCATCCATTTGCATGCAAAAATTCAAGATGTCATTGTTTTTTATTGCTGAGTAGTACTCTAATGTGCCACACATTCTTTATCCATTCTTCCATTGAGTGGCATATAGGTTGTTTCCAGGTTCTGGCTATTACAAATACTTCTGCTATGGGGGGGTTCCCAGGTGTCCACGGGGATGTCACCAGCTAGGTCCCTCCCATAGTCATACTGATAACTATCTTGAATATCACCATAGAACCTTTGTCCAGAGACAGATGGAGCCAGAGACAGAGACCCACATAGGAGCACTGGACTGACATCCCAAGGTCCAATTGAAGAGCAGAGGGAGGGAGAAGATGAGCAAGGAAGTCAGGACTGCCAGGGGTTGGTCCACCCACTGATACAGTGTACCTGATCTAATGGGAGCTCACAAAAGCCAGCTGGACTGGGACTGAATGAGCATGATCAAACTGGACTCTCTGATTGTGGCTGACAATTGGGGCAGACTGAGAAGCCAATGATAATGGCACTGGAATTTGTCTCTTCTGCATGTATTGGCTTTTTGGGATTCTAGTCTGATTGGATGCACACCTTCCTAGGCCTGGATGGAGGGGGGAAGGCCTTGGACTTCCCAAAGAGCAGGGTACCCTGCCCTCTCTTAGGACTGGAGGAAGAGAGGGGAGAATGAGTGGGGGAGCAGGAGGGAAATGGGAGGAGGGGAGGAAGTGGAAATTTTGAATGGTATCATTCATAAAGCAATAAAAATTTAAAAAAACATAGAAGGTAGATGGCAGTCAAGAGATTAAGACAAAAATCTCACAGGTTTTGGTAACTGTAAAAGTTTTAGGAAGATACAAGTTTTAGACACATTCAAAATAAATCATTTCCAGTCATAAAAGTCTATTTTACTTCACATCACTAATATATCAGCAAAATCAGAAAAATTTATGCTCAATGTACTATGTGATAACTTCCCTCCCTCTATGACCATTAGCACAGTGAGGACCAGTCTGTTCTGTAGTCTCCAGCTCTCTAGTTCTCCAATTCCTGTGGTCTTACTAATTTGCAGTCTATCTTTAACATATTATCAACAATATTTGAGAAGAAAAAAGGTTTTACCTGTATTAAATTTCTATTGCCATTTTAATAGAACCCCAATAGTTGATTTGTATAGTTTACCTAGGTATTTTGCAAAGAAACTAAGGAGTTTCTGAGACGTACGTTAGGAAATGTTTGTTTTTATTTTGATGAGAAAAAGTTAAAAGTAACTTACTTTTAAAGTGAATGGTATTCCTTCATACGATCTTTCCATGTTGTCTCTGTGTCCAGTTTACCAGTTCATATCTAAATTAAACTTAGGAAAAGTACAGAGGAGTTTATGTGAGAGACTTTACCTCCCTACAACTGCAATGTAACACTAATACCAATATCTTGCTGCTTATACCCAGTCACACGAACGTTACTCTTTGCAAAGAAGTTAGATGGTATATTGGTAGATCAAATTAGTAAAATGCTGAAATGATATAAAGTCTCTTAATACAGCAATTTCTCCCTAACCTGCTATGGTTCCTACTGTTTCACATAATGTGCAACCCTACAAAAGAAGTCACTTATGATTTTAGGCACAGGGGACTCTTTCCCATTACTAAATACTGAAGTTTCATATACACACTTAGATCATTAGATTGGCTGCTAGTTGCATTTGCAACATTTTTGGATCCTTCAAAAAAATCTGTTAATTGTTGAGATTTTATTGATGTAGTTTCCTGTCATATACTCACATGAAGGTGTAAGTCACAAAACAATCCCACACCAGTTTGGAATTATGATTAATAAAATGATTATTTATTTAAAGGGAAAAAACTTACAGATCACAGTCCCAGACAACAGCCCTCTGTGCGATCAGGAACGAAGTCTAACAGCTGGAAGCCAGAGCAAGAGAGAGCTAGTACACAGCTACCGCTGCTTTTTAAAGCAAACGAGACCACACCCAAGTGGGCTGGTATCTTAAAGGCTATTGGTGAAGGAGCGGAAGTAGCTCCAGCAGCACTCACATGTAAAAGTTTGTAGCTAGTAATACAACATAATCACTGATTTTGAAGTTACAGGAAACTATTGATTAGTTTGCTAAGGCATATCTGACATATCATAAGATTTTGATAGGCCATAAGCATAATATAAGGTGTTTTGCTACTTTATTAAACTAAATTTTTTCCTAAAATTTTCAAAAAAATACTTTATATCAGATTTAGAGTAATACTCCAAAAGGAACAATTCTTCCTAGTTCTGAAATTGGAATATTTCTTAGCTCTTCTTTAATCAAGCTTCTTGAACACTTGTTTGAGGGGTCTAGCAGGGGAGCATAGCTACTTGCATACCTTTGACCAAAGACTGGTCTATTGGGGGAAGGCCATTCTCTTGGACCAAGATCACAGCCTTGGGAGGGATTCACATGGAGCTGTGAGGGGGAAAGGAGTCACCTGCCTAACCAGCCAGATCAGCCAAATTCACTGGCAATTAATGGGTAACAAATGTTGAAGCCAGTTTGTCCTTGCATCCTTAATCAAGCTTCTTAAGTATTCCAAATAATTATAACACCTTGTTATTATTGTTATTATATTGATTATTTTTGAGAAGAAAATGAATTTACTCCATTATTGTTTTTCTCTAACAAAGATCAGAGCCTGACTTATTCATTCTGCATCCTGTTGTCAGTAACTGAATTGTGGCACTTAACACAAATTTCATGTGTAAATGCACAGAAAAAATTGATCCATCTCTCTTTGAAAAGGCAGGATGGTAAAAGAAAGTTCTTACATCTGAAAGGATGTAAATCATGAAGTGTATGGAAAGACAAAAAGATATCCAAGAATTATACAAGAGAAAACTTAATGGTGTAGAGTGTGGCTTTTCAGCAGCTTCACCTGCCCACTGTTAAGCCATAGGGCTTCACTTCAGACTGTGAAAGAGTTCTAATAAGTAGTCAAGCATTTCCAGGAATGCTGTGATGTAATTTCTCAGGTTACAAATTTATATGATCCTTCCCAGGGTGTTCTGCACTTACACCTCTCTTCTTTTCATTTTTGCTAAGCTGCAAGACTCCCCAACTCAAATCAAGGAAACAATCTTCAATTGTAAATATGAGCTATACTTCTTTTGATCTCCAGACATTTTAGCATTTTGTGTTTGTCATTTAATCCCTATTTCAACTGATTATTAAATACATTTTAATAAACATGTTTATGAACAGAAATATCTCTGTTAGCTGAAATTCTGTGATAGACTATTGCTTTTTGAAGACTTAATTGCCCAGAACTATATTTACTAAAATACGGTTGTGATCTTATAAATATTCAGTTGAGCGATATTTTCAGAAAATGGTATTTATTAATGTGCCTACCAAGAAAAATGCTTGAAATTTTGTCAAGCATAAAAGTCCACAGAGTTTTTCTCATTGCTAGTTAGCAATTTTACATTTCTTGAAAACCAACAGTGTAAGTCCCTGTAAAAAGCTGTGATAGATGCAACCAGCTCCAAGACACACTTTATATACAAGTCATCTCACATTAGAATATTGTACTTTAATTGTCTTTTCCCTCTTGTAAAATATATTAATGGCTCTAATTGTTTGCCCAGTTTCTTATGTAAAACTTATTTAAATGAGTTTTAGTTCATCTAATGGAATTAGGCTCCTTGCACATCTTAAACTAGCAACACCAGAATTTGTTTCTCTTTCAGTTCCTAAATAAAAGAAATACAATTTTAGAAATAAAAGAGATTACCAAGATCACAGAGATAATTCAAAAACATACAAGAAATACAATTTTAGAAATGAGAGATTACACAGATTACACAGATAATTCAAAAATAGATAACTAATTCAATTTCATGTCTGGAAGTTTGAGGGTTTATTTAACTTGTAAATCACCTGATGCATTAGATTGAAAGGTTGAACATATTGAATTAGAAAAAGAGGAGACTGTACCTTTTATAAAGAGGTAAATTCTTCAGGGTATTGCAAAATATACCTATACTCACCTATCAAAATATATAAAATGGCCAAGAACCTGAGATTAGATAGGCTATAGGGCTAAGAAAAAGCCTACAATAATGTTCTACTAAAGGAATATAGCAATAAAATGATGCCTAATGAAATATTGCTGTGCTCTTAGATCAGAACATTGCTCAACTCTCACTGAAGAACCTAGTTCTTACACTAAATAGCAGTTAACAAAGAGACCCACAACTGAATAGCATAAAGAGAATTATAGACTTTGAAACCCTCATCCCTAAATAGGATGTCTTTATCAAGACTTCATCCCCAACAGATTATGGAACTACATGGAAGAGGAAGCAGGAAAAAATGTAGATGATTCCAAGGAAGCAGCATCATCCACACACAAGAGGCCTGATACATAGAGATTCGTAGAGACTGTGACAGCATTCACAAGACCTGCACAGGTTCAAACAAGACAACATGCCAGTACTAAGAAGAGTTAGATAAAATTCCTTATCAAGGAGCTGTTTGAAATTGATACATATTGACAAAGTGAAAATCAGTTTTCTGCAGGAGAGTGTCACTGTGTTTACTGACCACACTTCAGGCCTGGCCCCATGGCTAGCAGGAATGGACTAATATAAAATGAACTTCAGTGTGTGTGTGTGTGTGTGTGTGTGTGTGTGTGTGTGTGTGTGTGTGTGTGTGTGTGTGTTTGGTTTATATTGATTTGGTAATTTTCCTTATTAACTATTTTAATTTGTCTGTTTTGATTTTGGGTTTTTTTCACACATGGATGAGGGAAAAGTAAAATAAACTATTTTTAATGCTCATTGTACTGACTATAGAAGATTGTTTGCTGATAGGTGTTCATTATTATACCATTTACTTGAAAAGTATTATGGTTAGTATGAAAAATGCTGACACTTTTCAAGTAAATAGCTTTCATGGATAGAACACAATTAATATCTTAAGATATCAAATATTATTTCAAAGAAAATAAAGAAACAAGCAATTTAAGAAAAAATAAAACTGTATGTTTTGAAACATTAGCAGGCAGATGTCCTATTTTCTGCTGTAATATCTTATTCCAGCACCACTGATTTGATGAGGACTGAAATGATGTTGTTTATGTTCCTCTCACTTGTGGTTATAATTTTACGTGAGTTTTATCCTCCTCCCCCTCTCCTCTCCCTGCCTCCTTCCATTTCTTTCTTCCTTGTTCCCATCCTTTTTTTCTTATTTTCCTTCTTCCCAACCACTCTTCCTTCCTTCTTTCGTTCCTTCCGTCCTTCTTGCCTTCCTGCTTTCCAGTCACCTTCCTTTCTGGTTTTGCTCAAGTTCCCCTTATTTCCTCTGCCTCTTGAATGCTGAATACTTGGATTTTCCTCTTTTACCTGATCTTAACTAATGGCTTGCAAATTCATTGATCTTTAAAAAAAATTATCTTATTGAACTTGGTATTTTTCTGTCACCTACATTATTTATTTATGTATGAATCTGTATTATGTTTTTCGTTTACTCCTTATTTCTTTGGTGTGTAATTTTAGGTAATTCCCTGATCTAACTTTAATGTAGTCTTAAGTTTGGTGCCATGACCCTCTCATCAACACTACTTTTCTATATCTCAAACATTCATAGGTTGTATGCACTATTTTCTTTTGTCTTGATTGCTTATGACTCCCTTTTAACTTTTTGTTTTCCATTGGCATCTAAAGAGTGTGTTTTAATTTTTTTTTCATCTTGGCTTTCCACTGGCTCCAGGTGTTTCTATTTGCATTGGTCTGAATTCTTTTTATTCCTAGCCCTCTTACCCTGTTGATTCACATTTGTCCTTTAGATTCCATTTAGGATTTTGTACCATGTATGGGGCAGAAAGAACTCTATTTGTTTTCTATTAGTGTAATGGATGATTTTTAATATTTCAAGTTTTATATCCAAGATTATAATCAGACTTTCTTAAGAGTAAAAATCACTAAATCTTGAAACACATCTTAACATATTTTTTATGCTTACTATGTAAGTGAGTAGGTACTGAGTATGTAGGAATAAAAAAAGGTGTTTCCTGGGCTGTTCTCAGAATATCATTTAATCATAGTATCATTTGATTTTAAGTTCTGATTCATGAGAGTTTTCTCTTTCTGTTCATTTAAACTGACCTTTAAGCTAATTGTGCTTGTAGGTTCATATAATCATAGAATTTAGGAAATGAAGAAAGGGACAAGGAAATGCTACTGTTCAAACATAGACCATCATCCATCTCTGAAGTCCAAGAATGGCGTCATGTGAAAAGAGAATTGGTTCCCTGAAGAACAGCTTAGGTTCTGATGTTACATGGAGAAATGTACTGAGTAGGCAAATGTGCCAGTGTTCTTGATAATTACCAGATACCATGTTCTTGTGTCTCCTAGGAGTATATCAGGAAAAACATTGGAATTTGCCATCTAAGATTAAGGTATACACATGCCTAGGTGAGGAGAATATGTGGACTGTCTTTTCTAAAAGTCAATTAACCATTAGAACATACCAACATTAATAAGGCTAAGGAGCTGTTTCAGAAATGGTCTTCTAAGACCTCCATAACCCCAGGTATGCAAGAGATTAGGAGGATTCATTTATGATTATTATTTTACAAATATAAAGTATGATGTGAAACACTACACACTTGTGTTCAGTGTAGGGAAGGGGAAGACTGGTCAATGGATATTGCCTAGACTCATCACTGGGATTACATTACAATATTTGGAAAACACATTATTTAGCTTATAAAAAATTACTTGGGACTATGGAGATAGTTCAGTTAGTAAAATGTTTATCGTTCAAACACGAGGATATGAGATCGATCCTCAGCACTTGTGAACAATGTTGACTGGAAAAGTTTAAGTCTAGTCCAAGTAATAGGGAAGCAGAAATGGGAGGCTCTCTGGAACTTGCTAGCCAGTCAGTCTAGGCTAATCAGTGTGCTCCAGGTTCAGTGACAGGCCTGTGTCAAAGACTAATGTAATAACAGGATAACAATTTATTTCAAGTTCTGATTCATGAGAGTTTTCTCTTTCTGCTCATTTAAGCTAATTGTGCTGGTAGAAGCATATAACTATAGAACTTAAGAGACTAAGAAAGAGCATGGAAAGCTGGAGACCACTCTAGGCTATATAATGAGACCCTTACAGAGGAAATGAAAAGTTAAAACAAATTGATAGTCAACTATGTGAGAAGAGTAAAAAATATTCCTAGAAAATTGATATGTACTTATAATAATATGTAATATCAGTTAGCAAAGACTTTGGTGAATTCCAGAAGCAGAAAGAAGCAAATCATCAGATTCTTGTGAGCAACAAGTGTGCTACCAAGAGATGAGGCTGGGTATGTTCAAGACGCAAAATCATACACCTGTTCTATGTGATACTAACCATGAATTGTAGGAGTGAAATAGCAGGCAGAGGCTGAGAGTAGGGAGAGTATTAGGAGGACAAAAATTGCAAATGCTGTTGAAGACAAAGGAAGATGAGGACTCAGTGATTCCTCCCCAGGGGCTAAACAGTGTGACTGGCAGTGAAATTTCAACCACACACATTTTACTTGGCGGGAGCAGTGGTGCAGGAGCAGACACACCATTCAACTTCCAATGATGTCAGGAGCCTTTGCAAACTTAAGGGAAGACAACACACACAATCCTGGTTCTCACAGAAATAGCATGGCAGCTGAGAATTGGTTACGTAGTCTATGATTTAGGGTAGATACAAATTAAATATTTTAATATGGTTTCAGTTTGACTTAATGTGTCAATGTTTCCTGGTTTTCCTTAAGTTGAGTATTTGCCATGTGTTTCCTCATTTATTTTTAACCCAGTACCAAGAGTTTTATGAGGGTTTCCCTGCTTCTAATCTAAGCAGAGTTTCTTTTCCATTTTTTTGTAGCAAATACCTTATTAATGTCTACTTTATTAGGTACTTCAGAAAAATGTGATATTATGAATGAAGTTTTCAGTATAAAATCTTAAGTCAGAATTTTCTTAAACCTTCCAGGTGGCAGAAGTTCCATAGGTGTAGAAATTACTTGTCCAGTCCCACCTTTTTCAAAATACTTGATTAATAAACATATGTAAATTATACATTTAACTGATTTAAAAATACTAAAATCAATGACAGGATGAGAATAATCATTTCATGAATTATAAATATGTATCATCTTAAATTTAAATCATACAGAAAAATTGTCTTTAAAAAAAGAGCAGCATCTTTTTGCAAATTAGAAGCACCTTGCAATAATTTTCAGCTTTGTGGACATGATCAATCTGGTGGAGTTATGAATTTTGAAAGACAAAACCCTCAAATGTTATTTAATATTTTTTTCAGCACAAGAAAGTCCTTTGTTCCCCCTTAAATGTTGTGTAACTCCATAGAAGGAGCTGAGAGTCAATGTGCTTCTTTATGTTTGTAGCACAGGGCTGTTGGAATACTTACTGCAATGGAAATGGGAGAAAAAAATGTCAGAATTTTGTTGTTGCTGCACCAGGAAATTTACCAGTATTATATTTGCCAGAAACAATGCAATCAATTCTACTTGTCTCATAAACTTGTTTATCTCATCTGACAGACTTTGTGATTTTCCTCTTGAAGCAGGCAAGTCTGGTCCTACTTCAATAGAATTTGACAGCTAGTTAATCAGTGGTATGGGCTACTGAATAATATCTAATGGAGCAAGATGACTGTGGTTATTTTTCTCTTCTTTCTGCTCAAGATACTGTTATGAGTGCAAAGTGAGTACCCTGAAGCTCTAGGAGGTCATACTTCATAAAGCATCAAATGCATATTTCTGAACATTGCCTTCCTGTAACTAGCACCCACCAAGTCTCAGTAATTCAACTAATGCCTCTTCACTGTGAATGAGAAATAGCCCATGGTGATGTAGAGTTGACTCCTCAGCCCTAGACCAAGGACTTTGCCAGAGCAAAAAATAACTTCTTAGGCAGCCCAAAGTATATTGTGGTTGCTAACATATAATTACAAAGCTGTTGATTGCTTGAACATTTTCAGAAACATTGTAAGCAAATTATTTATTCAGTTACATGCAATAATTTTTTCTGAGCTTGTCATACCTTTCCAGAAGAAAGACATTGCCTAACAGAAACAAGTGAAGCCCACAAACTATGGAAATGGGCTCCAGCCTAAGTCATGATATCTTCTTTGTTCCAAAAGAACCGCTTATTAATTTTAAGAAGTTATGTAGTAAATTTGTAGAAGAAGTATGCTAACAGAATGGACATATTTGGTGTTTCACTATAATCAAATCCCTTAAATTATATTTTCTTAAGTGATAGGAGATAGAATAGCACCATGTACATTCATAGGTCTTCTAAAATGACAAAATTACATACACTGCTCATTCGCCTACCTCATAAAATAGTCCATCATGTAGGCAAATAAATCTTGACCCTTATTTCTGTTGACTTGTATCTCTCTCTCTCTCTCTCTCTCTCTCTCTCTCTCTCTCTTTAGAGGAATAGCATGGGTACCTGCTTGACACCACAGAAATCACAAAGCTCAGTGCTTCTGGTACTTGTCCTACATCTTGGAGTTTCATTTGTATGCGAGACACTCATGACTCAGGTCAGATAAAATTATTGCTTTTATTATATTGGCTCTGCTGAGTTTTCCATTTAGGGGCTCATAAACTTTCCCCATATTAGAATGTCATTTCTGATTGTGGGTATCTTGTCCATCTGCAACAATTATGATGACTTTAGTTCAAAATTGATGACTTTAGTTCAAAATTGCAAAATGTGCAATCAAACTACTAAAGTTACAAATTAGGGGTTACTTGGATTTGATGGCATAATGATTGAATCTATTGTCTCTTATAGATTAAAGACTACTCAAATCTCTGAGATTTGTGATTTTAAAATTATATTTCTATAAGAATCTTATAAAATAGAATCTATATTTAAGGGCTGCTATTTGTGAGGTAACCATTGTAGTTGCTCCTTACTAGGTGTATTCTTGATTCCCAAATGACATTTATTGCAATATGCTAGTTTTCCCAAGAAATAAAGAAAAAATTAAGCTTTCCTCATTGATTCTGTGTCTAATGTGGGATCTTATCCTCCTGTCCATAATCTGTAACAGATTCCAGATCTTTTCTAGCATTACTGTTGTTGGTATAGCAGCATTCTTTAAAGAGAAATTTTCCTATGTGTTACTATCATATTTCAAGCCAAAAGCTCTCTAAATCGATTTTGTCCATTTAAAAATTTAACAGAAATCTGAATATAAATTCTGTTATACCTTACACACATAAGATACAGGAGATTTGTTGCTCTTCTTTTTAGACTTGTGAGCATTTCATTAGTTTCAAAATTTTTATTATAGAGAAATATCACATCCAAGAAAGTATAATACCTCTGCTTCAGGATGTCAGTTTCTTACATATTCTAAAGTCTAGTAGTGATCGATTCTCATAGCTACATTTACATATTTTGATATGACTATTATTCAGCTTCATTGACTTATTTGCACCCTAGGTTTTAAATGTAGGAAATCTTAGTTCTTATAATTACTACTGTCACTCTTGTGCGAGCTACGTTTTTTTTGTAGCTTAAATTGTACTGAATTTCTAGTTGCTCTTTCCTTGACGCAGGTCCCAAGGTATTAAGTTCATCCTTGATGGACACATAATTGCTAATGCCTCCATCTTGACATCCATCATTTCTGCTTCCTGGCTACAGCACATCCTTTTGTTCATTGCCCCGGCACCAGTACTTTTCATACACAATTTATGTTTCTCAAGTAGTCAAAATATTCTCCAACATAAAAAAATACCTTATTTCCTTTGTCTACATCAAACTTGAACTGTTTAAATTAAGGATCAAATATTCTTTCTTTTTGAAACTATTTCAAGGTTTCCAGAGGTACCTATCATTTTACACAAACAACCTCAGTTGCAGTCTTCCTATTGCATCTCCTGGAACTGGAGTTAAAGAATTTTGTAAGCTACCAGGTGGGTATGTGGAACTAAATACTGTCTTTCTTCAAGAACAAGGACTCTTAACCTCTGAGCTATTTCTCTCCAGCCCCAATCCTTGTTCACTTTGCCCTTTAATTAGTGATACATAGAAAAGTAAAATTATTTTCTTCTGTTTAATCACTCTAACCTGTGGAGTTTTATGTAGGTATCTTAAAAATGAGTACACTGAAATGTGAATTAGCTATAAAAAGCACGGAGATAATAGTTTGAAATAAATATGCCAAACGAACTGAATTCAAATTCATTAGGAGAAAACGGAATATATAATACAAAAATATTAAATCTGAACATCCCTTTTCCCCTTTGAGTCACTAAACTTCTACTTCTACTTGTATGGTATTTGTGTAATTCAAATAAATTCTGAATTCATTGCTTTGAAAACCCTAGTCAATTCAAGGATTAATGGAAAATATAAGCTATTGATTTCTGTAGAAGGATTGAAAGTATTATTAGATTAGTTATGTTTATTAAAAAAGAAGGGTAGATTAAAGAAAAAAGTTGTTGAAAAGGAGAATTAATTCCTTCTCTATGGATCATTTTCATCCCCCACAAAAGAACGTGAAAGGTGGCCTCATTATGTTTGATTTTGAATCTCAACTATGTGATAGTCCCTCTTGCGAGACCTTGAAAAATAGCAGACTTCTTGGCATGTACTATAATTAATGCAAGTATTTTTCTATATGAAGCTAGCTCTACTTTTTCAAGTTTTTATAAGATTGCATCCATAAGTTATCACCTAATAGGGGCTTTTGCATATGCTAGACAATGAGAATACTGAATAAAGGGAATGAGACTGTTCTAAGAAAATATCTATGGTTACTTAAAGATCAGAAAGAAGTCTACAAACACACAATAAACATGAATTAGCTAAGAAATAGTAAATACTTATAAGTGGTTTCAAGTCTATGTACATTATAATGTTAGTAAATGTATTTAAATATGGTATCACTAAGGTTAGGGCTGTATCAACACACTCCTAAGTCTCTTATTTGTGGGGCTTTTACCTTAAGATGACTACAGTGTATAAGACACAAACATATGGATGAACAACAATGAATAGATATTACTAGTGATCCAGTAAGCTATGCTTTGGAGAAAGGACTTAGCACAGTGACATGCTCTCCATTCAAATAAGATTATGAGAGTAACAAACAAAGCAAAGCTTGTCCTGAGGACTTAGGGTACAATGCAAGCTCTATTTTTTCCAGTGACTTGCACTTTAGTCTGTAAAGAATCACTTGTGTTTCACTGTATTTCGTTTCCTTCTATCTTCTGGAATCGTGGTCTAGGAGAAATACATGAGCATAAACATGATACAGCATGTATATTCTTTCTGAGGATTAGCCTAAGGAGGTTTGAAGCAGTCATACAGTTGATAGCCATCCACAACCTCCTGGAAGTCTGCTGTACTCCTGTCTGGGAGACTTGAGCTCATCTATAACCCAAGAGAAGAAAACGCAAGTGGAAGAGTGAAGTGGGAAGTCCTTCTGTATATGTGTTGCTTTTATTGGTTAATGAATAAAGAAGCTGGATTGGTCTGTGATAGGGCAGAATAGAGATAGGCAGGAAAAATTAAACTGAATGCTAGGAGAAAGAAGGAGGAGTTGCAAGAAGCTGTGGAGCTACCAAAGGGGAAAGACATGAGCTGTCAGGTGGAACCTTGCCAGTAGGCCACGAGCCTCATGTAAAATATAGAATAATTAAAATGGGTTAATTCTAGATGTAAGAACTAGCTAGGAATATGCTTAAGTAATTGGCAAAGCAGTGATTTAAATAATACAGTTTCTGAGTGATTATTGTGGTTCTGGGTAGCCGGGAACAAACAAGCAGCCTCCCTACTATAGAAGAGTCCCATATTGATTCATATCATGCATACAAAGGGAAAATGTCATTAAAAATGTGGAGAGAGTCTTTGCTTCAAATAGTAAGCAAAGACTATCTCCATTTTAAATGAGACTAGTCATGTCACAGATTAACAGACTATGTTCACGGTATCACATAATGGCTGCAATATTATCAAAAGGATGACACACTGATATCAATGAATTTCTAGAACACACCCAATATGCCAAGCTAGGAAAGATTCATTTTGGAGTTGGCGAATGAATATGAAATTTTAAGTTTTAAAAAATTGTGTTTATTATAAGATAAATGTTGAAAGCCCTTGACAATGACTAGAAAGAATAGTAGGTCAAGAATCTCATGGAGAACACTCACAGGTTATAGGATTCTCTTTAAGCCTCATAACATTTCAAGCTTTAGGCAGCCTTGTTGGAGAAATGATAACAGGTTGTGTGGCTAGTTTCAGTTCCAACTACCCTGTACAGTACTGACCACTCACATAAAACACATGAATAATAGGAATTAAAATGTTTTGGAAGATTTAGGAGATTTGGAAGGCAATTTTTATAGTATAAATTTATTTTGGTAAATGATAAGAAGGCTCTATCATTTCAGTAAGATGTCAAACAGGAATATGGGTGTAGCAAAGTAGATTTTAAATTATCAAAAGTTAAATGAGTGTTTACTCAAATGGTCATGAGAAAAATTTCACTTGTACATTATGTTTTATTCATAAGTGAATGCTAGCTCTATTTTGTCTCCAAGTATGCAAAAGAATAATGAGAAAATGAATCCTTGCATAGCCGTAATTGTATTTGTTTTTAATATTTCTATTATTTGACAATGCATTGACATAACGCATTTTTTGTTGTTTTTAATCTATGATTCTCCTCACTCATCCTGTCCTTGCTTTTTTGGCGCTCTTCTCAAGAAGTCATACTCTGAGTTCCTTGTCTTTGTTTAGCATATGGCATAAAAATTATACACACTATGGGATAACACATGCTATTTTATACATGTATACTTTTTATCATAGTAAAATATGGAGAAACATCTACTCAAAATTTTTTACTTACTTCTGGTAGAAATATTTGAAATATTTCTTTCATTTTTAGAATATTCTGAGATATAAAGAATAGCATACTACACAGCTTCTCTCTCCTTTCTAAAACAGGTTGGAAGTTGAGAACCAATGTCACACACAAAAGCCACCCTACACCCTCTTCCTGGCCATTGGTAACCAGCATTTCATGGCCAACAACTGGATATCTACTTTCTATCCTGGATACAAGTAAGATAAAATGTTATTTGTCTCTGAAATTGTGTAGTTTTAAAGACATTTGTGGTAGTTTTCTTTCTTGTATGCCAGTTTCTTTCTTACTGTTTAGGGATTCTTGATGAGAAGCACTTCTATTGCCTTCTTTTTCCTTTGAGGTTTCTAACACATCACCAAATTCCTTAAAAAGCAATTGAGTTTTGACACTTAACATGATATATATCAGGATGTATTTTAAAAAGGAATACTATTTAAAAAGTCTAGATATATGAAAGATGAATATTATGATATATAAATATTTAAATGAGTTTATATAGGTCTTAGTAATTACTTAACTTTGAATTTTAAATTCTTATTTATTTTGTGATATGGATATATATATCTATATGTATCTATCATCTATCTATTTGTCTATAGATCTCATATATAGATTTATATAGAGAGACTGAGACACACCCAGAGAGAGAGAGAGAGAGAGAGAGAGAGAGAGAGAGAGAGAGAGAGCAAGCTTATAAATTTTTGGCTGATGGATTACCTCTACAAGATTTTGTCTATGTCATTGTACATTCCTCAGTTTTGATAACTATGCTTCACATGCAGAGCAAAAGATGTCTAACTTTGGCATTTCAGAGCTTACTATCTTATTTCTTTCTGTCTTTTCTATTGCTTTTGTTTCTTTGACAAAAGTGTTTGCTGTTAAGACCAAATGGGATTCCCAAAGGTGAAGACAAATGGCAGAGCTTACAACAGAACTGCTTATTTTACACCTTGGATCATGTTGGCCCAGAATCATTATAATCACTTGATACCTGCTTCTGTTGTGTCTCTTTCTGCTCCATTGTGTTGTTTGAATGGCTACTCAGATATTAATCATACCACCCTGTCTTTCACATGGCCCTGTCCAGTGAGGCCTTTCAGCAATTAGTCTTTTACAAGTGTTTAGAGATGTTGTGCATTTTGTTTCAAGATTATAAAGTCTCCAGATTCCTCGCTTTCCATCAAGATTCTGAATTACCTTCGTCTGTCAAGTCTTTATTTTCAAGTGCTGTGAGCACACTGACAGAAGATGGCACTGTTTACACACTTTGAAAAGCCAGCAAACAATCACTCTTCTTAAAAAGGAAAGAAAAAAGCAACATTTTCCTGCTAGGAAACCATGTTATTATTAGAAACTGGAAGTGAGAGTACATATGTAATGGCACACAATATTTGAACTTTATAATACAAAGCATAAATTTAAAATTATACAAAGTAAACTACTACTGGAAAAATAGTCTAGGGAATACTGAACCTTGAGAAGAGCTCACATCAAGAACTCAGGTTTAGCTGCATGTAGTAAATGCAGTATGTGATAAATGGATTCCATTGTGATATTCTCAAAATAAGACTCTTGGGATTTCCCTTAAACCATCTTTGAGTCTAAATGTCCTTACAACAAAATGTGGGCAAAAATAACAATAGTGCATAGTAGTAATGCTAATAATACATGACTAGTCTTAGAATAGAATTACACTGGGATAAAGGCTCATGAATCCTAGTAAACTGCTAGTTTTTAGTTGTCTTGTTGAAGACTGCCATCAACGGATAGCATGAACCTAACTTAGCTGTTAGACATTGTAACCAAATGGCTGCAAAAATGACTTAATTGAATTTAATGTTGTTTTACACAAAAAATTTAAGCAAAAAGCAAGAGAGTGCATGAAAAATATTTTATTTGTTCCTAATTTTGAACTTAAGAAAACTTGGCTCTTTCAATCTTTTCTTAGCAGAGTAATTCATTTAATCATTCCCTACTAAACCAAGGAAGATAATCCATAATTAATGAGAACAAACTACTTAGGATTCATGAATCACTACAAGAATAAACTTTGACTTTGGTAACAATAGAATAATTATTCTTTCATGGTTTATTATGTATTATTATGGTTATCATTGTAGTTGAAAATATTACCTCATATTCCATTTTTTTGCTTAAAAGAACTCAATGAAAATAGTACATGGCAAAACTACCACACCCAGAATGCACACAGAATGCATCTGAAGTTATTATTGTTTCTCATTATTATGTTTCTGCTTAGTTTCAAATATATAGAATTTAGAATATTATTTAAAATAAAAAGAGACTGCTACAATACACATTCCATACAGTGGTGATTGGTAGGGTATTTTTTCTCTTGCCTCCTCCTCCATCTTTTTCCTTCTCTTAGAATCTAAAATGAAGCAATAAATGAACACCTAAAGTCCTAAGATATAGTTGTACCATGGTTTAGAAAAAAAAGACCAGGGAAAAGGTGGAGTGCTGAATAGATAATAATAGTCAGTTCTTAATGGTGCAGAAAGAAATAAAAACCTGGATGGAAGTGGAGAATGTAAAGGTAAAGTTGTCTGAATAATCAAACACGTGAATAAGATAGATGGGTGCCAATAAAAATTCTTTTCAATTTAAAACTTCTAAGGGACACATGTCTTTTGAAGATGCTGAATCACAGAGATTGGTGGTGTCTATTAGGGCATCTTAAAGAAGGTACATGCCTACATGGTTTTCACAGAAATTTAAAAGCCTTTTAATCAAAATTGAAATTAGAAATAGGCATATTGATTTATGTGAAACTAGAATGATATTCTGGGTCTGGATAGCATTCTGTATACTCTCTACATAGCCTTTTATAGTGTGGCTATATTGAACATATTAATGCTAACATAGTCATCGCATGTTTTCCTATTAAAATAACAAATATATGATCTCACACAAAACTATTTATATCTACAGTTCATTCCCAAGTCACTACTTAGCTTTGGGACTCTGATTTTCAGGATTAAGAGGAATGTGTGAAGAAAATGGCATTTGGATTCTTTAAGAGAGATGAGAGAAAATTTGCCACAGGAGAGAAATAAAAATAATATCAACAGTTAATCAGAAGATTCTTGTAGCAAAAACTGCCTGTATGTACTTAAGATGCTTAGGGAGTCTGAAAAATATCCTAGTACTAAATTAGATTTCCCAGAAAAATGTGGGCTCAGTTAATATAACCAGGTTTAAAGACATGTTTTAGGTAACAAAAATGTCAGCTAATATTTTGGGTAATGTTTTATAAATATTATAGTATTATTCACTGACAGCTGTTTTAAGTAAAGTACAGTGAAGAAAATTATTCAGGACCATTGTAGTAATAGCATGGGCCATTTAAATGAGATTGTTGCAGTGATACAAAGACGCTGGTTACACCTTTACATAAAGCATGGATACTATGAAAGCTGGAACTGTTAAGTGGAGAGGAGAAAAATTACTAAGAAATAATATCAGGGTAAATGCAATTTTGACTGAATCCCTGCAGTAGAATGTTTGGTAAAGGCAGAACAGAGCTATCACAATCACTTATCATACATAACACAAGGTATAAGAAAAACAACTGTAGTAGCTGTCAAAGAATGTGTATAGAGGAATGATTCTTGGTTTTCCAAATAATTGCTCAAATGAACCCAGAAGAATGACCATTACAGAGCCTGATTAAAGTTTTGCAAAGAAAAATAAAAGACTTTCTGTAGTTACATAAGCCCGTATTCAAAGTTGATGTCATAGAAGCTTGTCTTTGCAACAGTTGGAGGCCCTTATACAAAGAACTAAAATCAATCAAAATGTAGAGATATGGAGCCCAATCCTTAGCCCAGTCCACTACAACACAACTTCTGCACTCAATACTCAAGGACCATTGCTGAATACAGTATAGGATGATGGTAATGGCCAGAGGATTAGGTGTTTGCTGTGAGATTGAGTCTCCTAGCAATGCCAGATGCTATACTCATAATGGATCACCAACATGGCTATCTGAACAATGCAGAACAACAATGCACATGATAAGACTCGGAGAGATTAAATGAGCAGTGTTGCAGTAGAGTGTTATCCAAGTGACCTTAGGCCTTCCTAAAGAACTACAGGCAACCAAGGAATGCTGAGATGGGAGAAATAGTGTTCTTCAGGGAAAATCACATGTGTTGGTCAATACCAAATAGTTAGCAATGAAAATATACATTCAAGTCACATTGTAGAGACTTAGAAGGTTGTATATATATATATATATATATATATATATATATATGCATACATACATATATATAATAGTATATATGAGCAATTAATTTTAAAAGACCAAGAATTAGAAAGGGGTCAAAGAAAGGCACATGGAAGAGTTTGTTGGGAGAAAAGAAAAGGAGGAAGAATATTGTATACAGCATGGGGAACAGGTTACCAAAACTCACCTAAATGCCAGGTAAAGGTCCTGAAGACTTTTTAAGAGACCAAGCTACACGATTGTGGGTCCTGCCTCAACTTAACTTGAAAAGCTTTGTGCAAGTCCATGGAAGGCCTGTTTGTTTCAGAATGGAGATGGAGGAGGAGTGGATGGGCAAGGGGTAGATGTGAAAGGGGAGTGAATGGGAGGAGAGAAGGGATGAGAAACTGTTTGGTATGTAAGATAAATAAAAATTGTTATTTAAATAGAAAAGAAAAAATTATTATTGAAACAAATAATTTTTCTTGGTGAAACACTTTCAGCTTTTGGGCTAGACTGAGGCAGGTCTCTCCCCTGGACCTTGAGAAAGAGGGATCACACAACAGAAAGCAGCAACAAATCCACAAAAACTACACTAGTCTATTTATTTTTCTCAGGTATTTCTTGTTCTTCTTGAAGCTCATTAAGTACTTGGAGAATGTTCTTATAGTCTACAAAGAACAGCAGAGGAAAAAGAGACATCTAGATATCTTTCTTTCCATTCTTCTTTTACACCAGTCAAGGCAATTTTATTTTGTTTGTAACTTATTGGGCTGAAGCTCATTTTTACTGTGTTTTGTATTGCCAAAACTCCTTTTTCTAAGCTCATAAGTCTTCCCACTCTATCACTATCTTTTATATTATAAAGGTTAAGATTCTAATTTAAGAAGGTACCAATGAACTTAATACATTCATTTTGTTAAATACTAGCAGAAAACAAAATACCAATATGTAACTTGGATTTTGAGCAATCTTTTTGTTTGTTATTGAGGTAGGGTCTTAAGTAGCTTCTTGTAAGGAGAACGCTTGTTTGTTCCTGACTGCTCAGCCATGAAATAATCACACAGAAACTATATTATTTAAAACACTGCTTGGCCCATTAGCTCTAGCTTCTAACTGGCTAACACTTACATATTAATATACTCCATCTACATTGCTCTTTGTATCGCCATGAGGCAGTGGCTTACAGTTAAAGTTCTGGTGTCTGTCTCTAGTGGGGCTACATGGCTTCTCTCTGACTCTGTCCTTCTTTCTCCCAGCATTCAGTTTTGTTTTCCCTGCCTAGCTCTGTTCTACCCTATCAGGCCAAGCCAGTTACTTTATTAACCAATGGTATTCACAGCATACAGAGGAGAATACCATATCACCTCCCTTTTCTGTTTCAATAAAAAGGAAGGTTTTACCTTTAACTTTGTATATTACACATAACAAAAGAGGTATAAAGCAAGAATTATAGTTACAATATTTATATTTACTATATCATTATCATAACTAAGGAAAACTATAACTATCAATTATTCAACTCCATCAAAGACTCCAGAAGGATACAATATTACCTAAGTAAGCAGGAATTACATTGTAAGCAGCTTCCAAAACTCTAGAACTGACTGAGACATCTTGCTGCCTGAACAGTCACCCTAAGTTCTTCTGTACTGTTGGGGCATCCATCTTCAACCTACAGGCCCAGAGTATCCAGCAAACTTTTCCATGAAGCAGGAAATTTCAAAGACAGTTCTGCCTATATTGACAGTTTGTCAGTCACTTTTTTTTCTGTGTCGTGAGAATGTCTGCTAGACTCTTTTATGAAGCAGAAACCCTGAAGGACCATCTCACCTAATACCTAAACTCTGTATTTTTATGTCTAGAATTCTTCTTCAAGCTCTTTCAGGGTTTTAAGTGAATTTAGGTGATCACGTTGGCACTGAAGAATTGATAGTTATAGTTTTCCTTAGTTATAATAAAAGATAAAGTAGATATAAATATTATAAGTATAATTCTTGCTTGATACCTCTTTTGTTATATGTAATTTTACTGTGTTAAAGATAAACCTTCCTTTTTATTTAAACAGAAAAGGGGAGGTGATGTGGGATTCCCCTCTGTATGTTGTGCTTACTATTGGTTAATAAAGTAACTAGCTTGGTCTGATAGACCAAGGTGGGAAAAACTAAACTGAATGCTGAGAGAAAGAAAGGTGGAGAGAGAGATGCCATGTAGCCCCTCCACAGACAGATGCTGAAACCTTATCCAGTAAGCCACAGCCACATGGTGATACACAGATGAATAGAAATGGGTTAAATTAATATGTAAGAGTTAGTCAGTTAGAAGCTAGAGCTAATGGGTGAAGCAGTATTTTTAATAATATAGCTTCTGTGTGATTATTTGGGGTCTGAGCTGCTGGGTGGCCCAGAAACAAGCATCCTTACTACAAGAGTAGCTCATATTGTTTTCACACTCAGTTCGTACCTGTGGATGAATTTGATCTCCCAATCTCCACCCTTCTACCTACTTTTTCTGATGCTCTTGTTGTTGGAAATAAAGTTCCACCCAGGTGGTCAACTTTTTACTTATAATCATTTTTAGCTTTTAAAAATAATATATAAGGGGGCTGGAGAGATGGCTCAGTGGTTAAGAGCACTGGCTGCTCTTCCAAGATGTCCTGAGTTCAATTCCCAGCAACCACATGGTGGCTCACAGCCATCTATAACGAGATCTGGTGCCCTCTTCTGGCCTGCAGGCACACATGGAAGGAATGTTGTATATTTAATAAATAAATAAATCTTTTAAAGAAAAGTTCATATGGGCAGTACCCAAAACATTTAAAAAATAATATATAAGATATAATTTTATAGGGATTCTTTGTTCAATTCTTCCTGGTTTATTGAGACAAACTAAAATGATGTCTTTATGGTAGGTGAGCATGACTTGCTAATTCTTAATCAGCAGCCTTTTGCCTAGAAGACAAGAAACATGGTAGAGTATTAGACTTATATATCAAGTCCTGTGTTCTCTATCTTTAACATAGTGTTCTACTTTCATTGGACAGTTTTCTAGACACCATCTAAGACTATGCCAGCTTCTTTCATTATGGATAATTATGTGACTGGGGGCCATTTTTATTTATTCAGAAGATACTATGAAATAAGCAACATATTAGTCACTGAGTGTAGAAGTCTAATAAAATTAAGGTTATCTTTATGTTCTAGTATGGCTAAAAATTAATAAATATGCTGCACATTCTCTTAATATTCATATAACTAGAAAGTAAGTGGCACACACTTCAATACTCGGCTATCCTCTTCATCTTTCACACCTTCTCTTTTACTCCCTAGAGCACTGCTATGGTGAAGAAGCTTCTGCTTAAACTATCTACCTCTTGGTTGATGGTTTTCCTTTAAAATACAAAAGACGAGGAGAAAACTTGATAAATAACAAGAGAACTCTGAGAAGTGCAGTGAGGTTTTTCTATGTATCTATATTAGTTTATATTCTCACCTGTAGGTTACATTTTCTCAATATGTATTATTTGTATTTCATTTATATATGATCATGTTGTTTACTATGCACTCTTAATCTTCATTTAAAAGTCATTAAATATAAAAATTTATATTTAATAAATTTGAAATTTATGTGAAAATGACCTTATTTTCACATAAATTTCTTATAGTTGTTAGTTTTAATTAAATTATATTTTATTTACTGACTATATAGACATAATTAAGAAATACATTTCTAAGCCAGGTGGTGGTGGCACACTCCCAGCACTCAGGAGGCAGAGGCAGGAGGATCTCTGTGAGTTTGAGGCCAGCCTGGTCTACAAGAACTAGTTCCAGAACAGGCACTAATGCCACAGAGAAACCTTGTCTCAAAAACACAAAAAAGAAAAAAGAAAAAAAAAACAGAAATACATTTCTAAATATTTTGTTCCTTTTCAGTTTTTCTTATTGTCAGTTACCACTAACTTCTATATATTCAGTTTTGTTGTTAACATTTTTCTTGTGTCCAGTTAAGTTATCATCTTAATTTATAGCTATTTCATGAAGACTGCTACCTACTCAATTTTAATTCCATATGAAAATTTGTTCATACAACATGTTTACTTCTCCTTCCCTTGTGCTCTCGTTAGTAGACTACACATGCCAGTACACTGTCTGTCTAGCCACATAGATCCATAACTACTAATTTATAAGTTGTATCTTGAATCACAAAAGAAAAATATTCACAAATAAAATACTATTTCTTCTTTGTTGGTCATTTTCAGTCGGAGCTCTTTTTTTTTTTTTTTTTTTTTTTTTACTATAAAATGAATTCCTCTGTATTTACTTTTTATTTCAGCTGGGAAGTCTCTATCAAGCATTTTTTTTTAAACTGGAACTCTGGTTTGAACAGATTCTGGTTTTGTTCATCTGGTAATATGCTGTGGGAGCTCCTTCCGCTCCTTCAGCCAATAGCCTTTAAGATACCAGCCTATTTGGGTGTGGTCTCTTTGGTTTGAAAAAGCAGAGGTAGCTGTGCAATTTCTCTCTCTTGCTTTGGACTCTGCTTCCAGCTACCAGACTCTTTTCCTGGTCATGCAGAGTGCTGTTGTCTAGGACGGTGATCTGCAAATTTTTCCTTTAAATAAATAAACCTTTTAATAATCATAATTCCAAATTAGTGTGGGATTGTTTTGTGACTTATTCCTTTAATAATATTTTAAAACATCTTTTATTTTGTTCTTTATATGCAACTATAGGTCATTTGTTTGCTCATTATGAAAAGGTACATAGGATATCTGCGTAGCAAATGCCTGTTCAACCACAGAATTCTGCTACTCTTGCTACTAATTACTGTAGTCATAGATTGCTATTTAAAAATATTCACTGTGGCCCTTCTCATTATTGTCTTCTCTTTAAAAATTTTAAACCAAGAATAGTGACACATTCATGAAATCCCAACATTAAGGGGACAAAATAATATAATCTCTGTGGGTTTGAGATCTCTGCAGAGCAAATTCTAGGCCAACCAGAGCTGCACAGTGAGAATTTAATCTAAAACAAACAAGAACAAACAAACAACCCATACTAAACAACAACAAAAAACTGAACTTCTTTTTGCCTCAACCAGCTTTAATACATCCAATTTTCCAGGGCATGCATTTCATCATTGCAATTGTCTGACATTCCAAACTAAATGCTATTATTCATAAAAAGAAAGAAAGAAATACCCAGGACCTAAAAAACTTGTTAGGCAAACTTTTAGATGTGTCTGTGGGACTTCTCTAGAAAGTGTCACATCATGAAGGCACTCACTTATGAACTGATAAATTCATTTATGGATTTATAATAATACTAAATATATTTAGTATTTAGTATTATCATAATTCATATAATAATATAATATAAATGCAAGTTTAGATGTAGCCCATTAGGCCTCTTTGGCAAATAAAGGACAATTGGGGCTTGTATATTTGGTCAAAATAATGAAAAAGATAATGAATATACTCAGATCCATTTATTAATAGGTGTGTTGTGTGTGTGTGTATGCATTTGTATTCATTCAGATGATCTCTGTGATAGATGATTTTAAGTCTTACCTCATTTATTTTAAGATTACATATGCTAAAACTAGTATTATCTCTATTAAAATATATTGCATCTTAAAATGTATTTTTTAATCATCTTAAATATATTGTGTCTTAAAATTCTTACGAATAGTTGAAGGAATAAACTAATGTATACTACAACACATCTCTGTATTGCAACCTTTTCATATCATATTTTAGCCACATGCATGGAGTGCTATGTTTCTTGAGCAGTTCATTTTTAACTGCTGTTCTTTTGCGTGTATGTAGTGGTGCTTTGTTAGTTCAAATTCAAGCCATTTCAGAATCTGCAAAGGTAAGCTAGAAATATTTTGTTTTAATCATGTCCTGGGTTGCTGTATATAAGCTGAGATACGAGATAGTACTTTGGAAGCTCAAAATAAATATATTCCTTAAAAGGGAAGTCATGTTAAGGGTGGCAGATGTAGGGGAGATGTGGCCCAGTGTGCGACACTAGTTTGCCATGCCCCAAACTATTTTCTGTTTCTAGCAATGCAAAACACAAAATCTCACAACCCAAAAGATGTGAAGTAATCAACAGGATCTTCATAGAGGTAAAGTAATAAATGACAGATTCTGGAATGCTCTTAGCATACATATGTGTGGTGTGTGTGTGTGTATGTATTTGTATTTTTCTTTTGCTTTAAAGAGAGAAGATGGTCATGCATTGATGTTGTTGTTTTCCAAAGACGTCTATATTAAAGAAAAACAGAGAGAAAGAACTAAAATGTAAAATTTCCGCTATTTCCTAGAAAAACAAATTTTGATATAGTTAATATCCTGTGTTAATATGAAAAATATGAAGCAATTTGTACCATGCTTGTAGTAGTTGGTCAATCATAAACAATAAGTTTCTAAATAAATTAATATGGACCCCTAAGGTTAGTGTCTCAGAGTATAGTATGGTATATGGCATATATTTTTATGTAGAATTTTGATTTCATGAAAACATTCACTTTTATCCATTCACTAAAATTCACAAATATTTTTTCTTTGTGTGAGTGTGTGTGTATGCATGTGTGTGTTATGTTCATGTTTGTTCATGCAGATGACAGAAGACAAGCCAAGAAACTGTTATTCAATTCTGATTTGCTTTTGCTTTGATAACAAGGGTTTTGACCATCTCTGACTACCTAGTACTGGGATCATAAGCACACACTACCATCCATACCCAATATTTTTTCATGGATTCTGGACTTCAAATTCAGGCTCTCATACATGTGAGGCAATCACTTTTTTGAGGGAGTTCTCTTATCAGCTCTGCATCAGCATTTTGAAAGACAACTTTTGTGTCACAGATGAGCATCTGCAGTATTCTACTTAACACATTTTCTGTTTTGGGGCATCTCTAAAACTCCTAAAGCATAACCCTGATGAATATTGTAAAAGGTATTAAACCTCTGTCATTATGTCCTTCTCTCCATGTTTTAAAGCACTAGGTCAGTTTACAACATAATGACGAGTGGATAATGTTCTCTCTGGGAAAAATGGCCAATGGAAAGCATGCTTGTGTTCTCTATGATACAACTATAACAGTTTCCTAGCAAGGGTATGATAGGAGGTTGAATATATTATTTAATGATGCTGGGCTAAAGGAATGTAACATAAATCTAAACTGGGAAGACTTCATACTGTTTTCTAATGTGAAATATTTTAATTTTCAATCTAAAATAATATGAGTCTGATTAATGTGATTACAGGGCAGGCCAGTTTGGCCACCCTGTCGAATATTGCTAGGAGTCTTAGCTGTAGCCATCTTGTGTAGTTTTAGGATTTTCCCTAGCACTAAATTTCTCCCTAACTCCATAGTGACTCACACTATCAAGGTATCTCTTTCCTTTCTCTTCCACTCTGTCCCCTGCCCCCTGCTCAGGACCATCCAGTTCCCTCATGTTCCTTTTGCTCATCCCCTCTTCTTCACTGCCCCAAATATCATGATAGGGCCTCCTTCCAGTAACTGATGGAACCAGATGCAAAGATCCACAACCAGGCACCAGTCGAACAGAGGGAGAGGGAGGCAGGAATATATGAAGAAGGGAGGTCAAGATCAAGATAGAGAAATCTACAGAAACAGCTGGAGACAGAGACACCAAGCTCATGTAAACTAATGAACTCAATATCAACAACTGTGGAGCCTCCATGGGACCAAACTAGGCCCTCTGTATGTGCGAGACAGTTTTGAAGCTTGTACTATCAGAGGAGCCCCTGGTAGTGGGACCAGGATCTATTCCTGGTACATGAGCTACTTTGTTTGAGCCCATTCTCTATGTTGAGCTGCCAAGCTCAGCCTTAATGCAGGAGGTAAGGGCTTGGTTATGCCCCAACTTAATGTGCTAGGTTTTGTTGACTCCACATGGAAGCCCTTACCCACTGGGAGTAGTAGTAGGTGGGGGGTTGGGCTGTGGGAGAGGCTGGGAAGGCTCAAGAAGGGATGAAAGGGAGAACTGTGGTTCAATGTAAAATGAAAAAAAATGAATTAAAAGCAAGAATATCAATTTGCTTATTATAAATAATTTTTAGCAGTCTTTAGTCAATGAGTTCTGGAGGTTTGAGAATAGATTAGCCAAAAGAAAATAGCCACAAGTTCTCTACCATGCTTATAATGACATCTAGGGCATATTAGCATATAACTTACTGGAGCAGCATAATTTAAGATGCTTTATGTACTTTCAAGAATTCTATGGTGAATAGTCAGGTTGATGGATTAAGGATTCAGTATAGTCATAATCACAAACTTAATGGGTATGTAGAAAAATGAAAATGATTCTCTTTCTTGGCTTCTCTTCAGATTTTGTATTTCAAAACTAGATTTCACTCAACACCTTCCAAAATGCAACATGTTCTGCCTCCATCAACTATTTCCTGCTTTACTCAGTTCTTTTTAAAATGGCATGGACCCAAAAGCAAAATTACTTGAACAGATGATGATATATTTAACATTCTTTCTGAATCAGGATACAGAAACCAGACAAGTATGTTTGATATATGCAATTCCATGCTGAATTTTAAAATGCACATGGGCTTTCTCACCGAATAGTCAATTGCACTCTTTTTGTGATAATATATATTATTTCAAGCAAGTCAAATAGTAAATTATAAAATGTAATGTTATAAAGTTGCAATATATTCTTTTGAATTGATAAAATTAAATATTTATATTAGAGCTACAAATATATTCATACATATGTACTTGACTGAATTCATATGTGTGTGTGTGGGTGTCCCACAAGTCTCCCTACTAACAAACATACTGTTACTATTTTATAATGACAACATGGCAGAGAAATGTAAGGGGAAACAGCAAAAAATTTCCAAACTACTGTTTATAAGAACAAACATGAGTATAGCAGAATATCATTTTTATCAGCCATTATTTAAATATACCACATTTTCTTTATACATTCCTTAGTTGAGGTTGCCTAGTAATCATTAGAGAGGATTCCTCCTTCAGCATATGGGAGTAGGTGCAGAAACCCACAGCCAGACATTATGCAGAGAGAGAAAGTGTGTAATTGGAGGTCTCCATTGGATCTCTCTTCTTGGAGCTTGAGAACCTCGTGGAAGAGGAGAAGAAATATTATAGGAGTTAGAGGGGCTGGAAAACTCCAGAAGAACATGGCTCACTGAATCTACTAAGGATGGCTCCTATGGGTTCACAGAGAGTAAAGCAGCAAGCACAAGACTTACGTTGATCTGCATCAGTACCTCTGGATACATGTTATGTCTGCCTGCTTGGTATTTTCAGGGGGCTGCTAATAGTGGAAACAGATGTTTCTCTTACTCTTTTTCCTGCTATTGAGAGTCTTTTCCTCCTACTGGGTTGGCTTGTCCAGGCTCCACAGAACTCTTGCTTTGCCTTACAGTATCCTGTTTTGTTTGTTTGGTTGTTGCCTCTTGAAGGACTGCTGTTTTGTGAAGGAGAGTCAGAGGAGTAGATCTGTGGGAAAGAGTTGGGAGAGGTAGACAGAGGGGAAAGTATTGTGTGGAAAAAGAATCTATTTTCAATAAAAACAAACGTATATGTATGTCAGTATCTCAGATATTGAATTGTTTTCTTTTGTGTGTTTATCAAAGGAGACAGGATATATCTCAGGGAGAAATGACTCCAGAAACTGGACATCTGTCTCTGAGCATTGACTAAATTGTTATGAATGAAACAACAGCTAAACTTCCCAGAGAAGCAGAATAGCTGTGATTCAGGCTACTCGAGCACCTAAACAAGGATGGAATCAGAATGAAGACTCCAATACTTGTTAAAAATAACTGCTGCTACTAAAATTCTCATGTTGGCATATCTGATTATCAATGAGTAAATAATGCAACTGATTTGGGGAATTATTCTTAGCATTATTATTTAAATCAATGATTGTCTCTTTTCAGAAAAGTGCTATGCTTTGATGAGAAATGGCTATTAACATTCATCAGTGACTACTGACTTATTGTATCCAATGATCCATGATCTAATGTCATGACTTTCTCAAATCTAGATTTTCTACTTTGGAAAACATTCCTTATATGGTTTAAAACATGCTCTCGGTCTAATATAATCTTTAAAATTATTTATTCTTTGAGAATTTTATATATGACTACAATATATAGTCTTGGTCATAGTCACACCTTTGACGCCTTCTTACTTTTTCTGCATCCTTTGTGCTCTTGTCAAATTCCTGTCCTATTTGTATTTTACTTTTTTTTTTTTGTTTTTCGAGACAGGGTTTCTCTGTGGCTTTGGAGCCTGTCCTGGATCTAGCTCTGTAGACCAGGCTGGTCTTGAACTCACAGAGATCTGCCTGCCTCTGTCTCCTGAGTGCTGGGATTAAAGGCGTGCGCCACCACCGCCTGGCATATTTTACCTTTTAATAACTCACTGAGTCTGAACATGTATGATCTCATTCCATCCTTAATTTTTCTGGTTTTTTTTTTTGGTTTTGGCCTTTCTTGTGGCATAAATGTTGCTTGCTTTCTGAAGTTTAGCAAACTAGGTTTTCTGTGGTCTAAAATATGTCTATAATATAAGAAACATCAAATTGACGACATTTAAAAATCTGAACAAGTCATCACTTTATTGTGCAGTAGATGTTTTTGAAGTTTAGAAGAAAAAAATTTGCATGCTTTGTCAAATTACTGACAAAGGGCATATCTTAAAATATGATGGGACAATGGGAAACAAATCGAGTAGAAAATAATAGACACATTGAATGGAGATATTCATTGTCAACACAGTCTAGAACCATGCAACTCAAACATGATAATGGAAGCAAAGAGCCTGAGAAATGAAGAATTTCTACATTGGGAATGATATTGGCCAGGGAAGAAGCAGACTGCTGAATACATCTCTGAGTGAAATCATGTAGAAAATCGTGGGTTTACCTGGTCTCCAGAGACAGAACGTGGAAGGTGGAAACTGGGGGGCACGAAGCAGGGGGAGGGAGAGAAGACATGGGAGTTGTCGAATCTTTCAAAAAGAAGTCTATCTGAAGGGTATCACTGATGCAGCTAATGAAATCGGAACCTTTAAAATGCCTGAAGGGGAAAAGCAAGATGCACTTAGATCATATTTTCAAAAACACCAAATGAATTAAGCACTTACTACTGCATCTTCAAACTGAGCATGCATCATTGGATTCTGAAAATTCTCCCCCTTGAACTGAGACTCAGCAGCTTTCAAGAGGATTTATTCAAAGACATGCAATGTGATTTCAGTGAAAATTGGTTCAGGAAGAACACTCTGTCTTGAAACAGGCAAAAACCTTCCCAATGTATTTAGGTGCATGAACTCTACATCACTGGTATAACCTCCATGGCAAAATAGCTAACAATGAGTGCAAAGGAGCAGAGACAACCACTTCCTTCAATCTAAGAAATATTCTTTACTGTTTGAAAATGGAGTGGTACTTATACAAAATTTAAAAATAAACCCACAACAGGCAAATATTCTCTAAGTTAAACTCAAGTTCCAGCTTTGCTGTTTGGTCCTCTTATGACTTACTTGTCCCAAGAAATGAGGACAGTTGTAATTGAGAAAGCTCCCACCCACAGCCATTAGTATGTTTGACACAAATTTTGCTGAACAAGTGTGATCTACAATGAGTTTAAATCTTGATGCAAAAAGACATTAACTTGGTCCAGTATTGCTCTAGGAGATGCTGGGAGCAGGAATAGACTACTGAAAGGTTTTAAGATGGTGTTGAGTAGAATAAAATAAATCTGAAGAAATGGGCACAATTATGGCAAAAGGTCCAGATATACAAAAGAAGTAAAGGCACACAAACATGGTAATGAGGGGGCAGGAGAACAGTCTGAACAATTGTTATTATGTAGTTCAGGAACAGGGAGGGAAGAAAAACGCAAAGGCAGACTGGATGGTTTCCTGTGTAGATATGCTTTTTCTTGGCACACACTCACATCTACTGTACTCAGAATACTGCTAGCTTCAAATGTGCATGAAGAATGAGTTTTTAAAGTTCAGGAATGGAAGCTAGCTATGGATGATGACTTTCCATTCTGTAGCTCTTCTGTAAGTTTATAGCCCTTCACGTACTCTGCTGCTTCACTAGATTCCTGGCAACATCTCCTGACATATCCTATTGCTCATCTGCCACTGTTAATCTATCTGATATTCCGGTAGGTTCTACCCATAAAATTCCCTTATAACCTCTTCTCTGTCTATACAACTGCTTTCCTGGCCAACTACTTAATTTTTTCTTTGGTTCTCTATTTCTTTGTGTAATCTGTTTTACTAGGATCTTCATTTGCCATCTCCTATCTACGTCACAAGGCAACCAGATTGTACTCTTGAATCAAGGCCTCAGTCTGTTAAGCACAAAGCCAGATGTTTGATGTGTGTGCTAAATGTGCAGGAGACCCCTGTCCTTCTTCCCTTTCCTCCATCCCCAAAGTCTCCTTGGATCTGGGCCATGCTTGGGTTCTGTGTGACAAATTATTAATAGTTCCCTTTAAAATTGCTTTTGTTTCCACAAAAGTATGGTCACAAAATAAATGACTTGTCTGAATTGAATCTTTTTCTGTGAAAATGGCAACATTAAAAACATGTGTATAGGAAATACTGTTTGACTGATTCAACCAAAGGAGGGGGAAGGCATCACATATTTGGCTAAGCAGATTCTATAATCCTGAAGGATAAATGTGAATCATCATAGATTTTAAATACATAATACAAGTGGTGGTTTGAACTTAAAGCCCTTCTTGTATTATATGGGACATAAATAATTCAGCTTGGAAACCCCATTGCTCATTTGAGTACATAGTTAATGTGATACAATATTCCTGTGAGTTGCAGGGAAATGATTTATCTGTTTGATGCAGGTTTAAGTAGATCTTGGGGGTGAAATAAGACATTCATTTTGTAAAGACACAAGTATTCCTTCAGTAGGATATAGAGTTCTTTGGAATATACCCAGGAATGGATAAATTTATTTCTAGATTTTTGGGGAACCTCCAGACAGATTTCTACAGTGGATGTGCCAGATAGCACTTGCACCAATGGTGTATAAACATTCCCCTTTCCCGATATCCACTCCAGAACTTGATGTTGCTTTTATTTTTAACATTAGTCTTTTTTGAATGATGTGTACTAAAATCTCAAAATAGTTTTTGTCTTAATCTTGTTACTATAAGTATTGAATATTTTTAGAAATACTTAACCATTTATATTTCATCTTTTTTGACCCTTCCATTTATTTCCATGTCCTATTATTTGAAATAGGCTGTTTGTTTTCTCGTTTTTGTTTTCATTTTTATTTTTTTGATTTTTGTATATTCTTGTTGCTAGCCTTCTGTCAAATGCTTAGTTTAAAGTGAGGTTTTAACCCCTATGTAAGTTTCCTCTTTGCTTAGGAGACCATTTTTTTTACTATACAAAAATGAGTTTCTGTTTTTCAATTGTTCTTATTTTCTATGCTACAAGAGTCTTTTTCAGAAAGACCTTTTATGCTTAAATGTTGAAGCATATCCACTACTTTCTCCTCTATCAGATTCACGTTTTGTGTAATGTCCTAGGCTCAAGATATTGATCCATTTGGAGTGAGTTTTCTGTATGTGAGAAATAAAGATTTTGTTTTATTCTTTTCCTTCTAGCTAGCCAGTTTGATCAGCACCATTTGTTGAAGATGTCTTTTGCTAAAAAATCTGGTGGTTGTAAGAGCATGAATTTATGTCTGAATTCTCTTAATCAATGTGTATTTCTTTGTTATTCAGTTAGCATCTTTTTTATTACTATGGTTCTGAAGTATAAACTAAAATCATATATAGTGATATCTTAGTAGTATTTTTCCTTTTGTATTGAAAAGTATAATACATTCTAGTCACAATTTCCTTTCCCATAACTCCTTCTAGACCTTCCCACATTGCAACCCATGCAACTCAACACTATTGCTTAAGAAAACAGCCAAACAGGCAAGCAAAGAGACAAAAAAGCAAACAGAGACAAGAACTGAAACAAACTAATAGAATAAGTTTTAAAATGGAGAAATACAAAACACATTGAAGTGATGGCATGGGTACTGATTCAGTTTTCAGGTTTTCTGTGGTCATTCTGAAGATGCTAAAGTTCAAGTACTGCCCGAAAAATGAAGAAGAATCACCCAGTGCAGGAGAGGGCACCTTTCACAAAACTTCAGGGAAAAAGAGAATAGAACACAAAAGAAACTGGAGAAGTGTCCTGATAGTGTAGTCAGTTAAATATGGAGGGAAATAATGATGGAGGAGGAAGCATAATTAAGTAGGCGTCATATTTTTATGACTCATCTCCCCTAAACTGTGTGAAATTTAAATAGTTTAAAAGAGAATCCTAGATAATTAATCATATTTTTGCTCCTTAGGAGCTACATGTCTTAAAAAAAAAAGCAAAACCAGACATTGGGGTAGCTTAAATATAGATTTAAAGTAATGTTGATCTTATATCATGACAAAATTAGGGAGTGGGATTTTAAATAAGGAGTTGATAATACATTCAGCCTAAAATTGCTTTCTATTGAAAAGAAAATACAAATTAACACTACAATGATTTTTGAAAAATGTTACCTTCATAATTATTTTATAGAGTAATAAAATAGTTTCCCATTCTATCAAATTCTCCAAATAGATGATGAATGTATTCTTTGATCCCAATTTTATTTGGGAAGCATAAGCCATTAGTGTTTATTACCCTTATTAGAAAAGAGAAAATTTGTTTGAAAATAAGTGAAGTTGCAACTTAAATATCTTTAAATATTTATCATGAAGTAATCTTGTGTAACTAAAAATGCTTAAATAATAATAGATTTTATATGCTTTTTCTCAGAGTTGAGGAATATATACATAGTACTTAGCACATACTAAGCAAGCATGCTTCCAACTATTCTTTATCTCCAACTAACACTTATTATTTTACACTTATAAAAAGAGAAATTTTCCTGTTGGAGACCAGCAAACAGCAACTCTGATTTCTTGCCTCTGATATAAAGGAGTGTGAATGTCAATAAGGAGGTAGGCTGTGAGTCGAGCAGTTCACGCAGGAATAAATCGGAAGGTAGTTCATGGGCTGGTCTTAATGAAATTTCTGAAGAACTGTACTTCACATAGCTTCTATTGCAGGAAAAATATCACAATGGGATTTAATAAAATCAGAAATTGGTTAGAAGATCATCTTGGGGAAATAAAAAAATTCTGCTTCATAAAATCCACCTTTTGCACTGAAATTTCTAAGACATTATAGTTGGAATTGCACTACAGATGAGATGAGTTCATAAAGATCATGATTGCTTTTTAGCTTTGCAAACAGTCAGACAGCTTGCTCCTATCTGCCTGTGTAGATTGACATCAGTTTTAACACTGACCTCAGTGAAGACAGTACCTAGAAAACCAGAAGCCCTGCTCAACAATGTGTTGGGTGTGTTAGTGAAGGCCCAAAGTCAGGAGCTATAGAGGCAGAAAGGGTCATTTTCTGCAACAAATTATCTTTTAGTATTTGATGTCCATAGCTGAACTTCTAAAATAATAATATACTAGTTATATAAGTGAAGAGAACAGCTACTTAGCTCTCAATAGGGAAAATATAAAAAGCATTATGGAGAGATTTTATTATTTGGCAGAATAACATCATATTGTATGTCATATCATGCCATTTATTAGAATTTGTGTGGCAGTATAAAGCACTAGTCTGCAGTATTTGTATGCTAGTGGTGATGTGATTATTATCCAAAAGAAGCAAGAAGGAGTTTCTGTGGGACAATTAATACACCAAACACTTTTGTTCCTTATAATTTTGTAGGTCGTTTTCAATATAGATCAAATCTACCATGTAGGTGAAAAATCAAATTGTGGAAAGCAAATATAACAGGCAATAAGCTTAAGAGGGGACACTGACAGTGTAGAGCGGTGCTCTATGACAGCGAAAGCTGCCTTTCACAAGGATGGGCTCTTTTTTTTCTGCTGTCATTGCAGACCCTGGAGCATTTTAGAAGTTGTACTGATGTCTCTGGACATGGTTGAGTGGTTTGTGCACACCCTTTTCTATCTCTGAGTCATTGCTTAAAGAATACAGTAAAGCAGATTTGTCTTTGTTGATGTGACTGTATTGGCCTTTATAAAAAGCTATAGCTTATGTTTCAAAATCTTAGATTATTGTAGCCTGATACATTTCTGATATACTTATCCATGACCTATTTCACACCGTAGTCCTGTCTTGATTATTGGTTTTGCTCTACATAGATGCCTCACTGTGAATGCATATTGGAATCTTGTTGCTTTGCAGTGTAATTCACTTTTGAGAATAGTTAATAACTCACTCACCCTTACTTAGGGAGTACAAGAATGCTGACAATTCTGGGAATGATGAAAAGCAGCAGAATCTATCATTTAAAATATTTAGTGGGGGAAATCTTATAATTTAAGTGTTCTTATCAGTGTATTTTTAGTAGAAAATAAAATCAGAGAGAAATTTTAAATAGGAGAGCATATTGTGTTTTTTTCCTGTTCTCGTTCTCCATTTCCATTGAATTGGAGAGTTGCATTGTTTTGATGTATGTGTGAGTTGGTTTTTATAGCAGAGAGAGCTCTTGCCTTCATAGACCATTTCATGTATAAGGCAGATTAGCATGCATACAGGTACAGTATATAAGGCCTGAATTTCATGTTAGGAGTCATCCTACATGGTGCTTTCATCTAACTCACAGAGACAGGGTCTCTCAATCAAACCAAGACCTTGTTGATATGCTAACTTCACTAGGTAGCTTGCTCTCAGGTCTTCCAGTATCAGTCTACATAGGCTGCAATTAAAGGTGGGCCACTGTGCTTTACCCACTGAGGCATCTCTGCTGCCATGGTACTTAAGTACTATTGCAATTAGAACAGAAATTTTTATTACTGCTCTCTTAAATCCTTACTGTTTAAAATGTCAAACTCTATAAGAACAGGTTAATAGTAACTAAAAAAAAAAAAAAAAAACATTTCATTAAGGTAAAAAGGGTTTTATACATTCATTCAGAATGCTGATGTCAGGCATAAACATTCTTCACTCCCAGTGTTTGAAATAATGTTTTAACTAATATTGAACTAGGTATAATGTTGTCTTACCTGACCAGTAGATACTAGAGGCCAGAAGTTTCTTTGATTCACAGTTCAGAACTCATGGAATAACCTTTGGGATATGATATCACAGCCTGACAGAAGAATTTGACTAGCATGTGTAGGAAAGAAGATCAGAATGAAACACAAGATGAATGAATGTTCAGTTTTATAACTTCTGTAATAAGTAACTGATTTTAAGTTTATTAATTAATAAATGATGGTGGAGTTGGTGACCTCATCTCTCCTTACCTCAACTCCCATCACTACCACAGGCAATTAAATTTCAATATTAAATTTGAAATAATTCAAATCATTTTATTCTGCTTATCATTCTCTGAAATTCATGTTTGTGATAAAATACATAATTCCATTCCAACAATCACAAAACTCTTTTAGCTTATTCTATTATCAAACAAAAGTGTGAGTCTAGATTCTTTTTTTTTTTTTTTGAGTTAGGTATGGGTGGAGTCAAATTCATCCTGAGGCAAATTCTTCTCAGGCAATTAGACAGTGAAGCTGAAATAAGCCATTTGTTTCCAAATTATAGTGAAACAAACATTGGATAAAGTTTGTATTTCAATGATAAGAAGAAAGGAGTAACTGGCTTTAAATAACTCCAACATTTAACCTAGGATACAATGTAGCTCAAATCCAATCATTTTTTATTCTATGATCTATGTCCTGAGCATACAACATTGACAATCAGACATAAAACCCCAGAGAATGGCAGGGTGCTCCACAGTGAGGTGGGAGGAAACACCTATAGCAGGGTGGAAGGGGATTCCTATAGTGGATTGAGAATGAGGGGCACTGCTATAGAGGGGTGAGAGTGGACTCTAACAGCTTTTCTAGGTTCAGTGGCTTCCAAGGCTGAAGTCAAACTTGATGTTCTTTCAGGACTGCAACTTATGTTAATAACCTATTGTTTCTGGGGTTCTTAGTGAGAATCATTCCTGAAGCTCCAGTAGAAAAGTTTTTCAATAGGATATTTTTGTTCCACTCTGCAACTTATTCTTTTGGGGTGTGTGTGCCATTGATAGACTGAAACATGCTTAAAGTCTGAGTTGAGGAAACTATGCCCAAGTACCTACATTCTTCATTAGTAAATATGCACTTGCATACATACACTTTTTAATCCCTCCTCAGTACACGTTTTTCATTTTTGCTCTTTGTATGACTAGACTGAAAGATTTCAAATCTTTCTATTATGTTTCTATTTTAACTACAAATTTCATTTGCTTCCTGTTTTTACACTTGCATCTCACCATATGCCATAAAATATAGGTGCAATGCAGCCTAAATTCTTGACTGCCAAAGCATTTTTTTCTCCTGCTGGATCTCCTAGCTCATCTCTCTAAACTCTAGGATTCATAAAGCCTTATGGCATATACCTTGCATTATTCTATCATGTTTTACAACAAGAATAACTTTTACTACAGTTTCCAAACCTTCTCATTCCCATTTGGAATTCCCCCTTTTCAGAATTCTCTTCACTACTTCCATTCCCACCGACTCTGTGACCATTTCAACCATCACTAAGGAGATTCAGAATTTGTTGGCCCTGACTAGATTTTCCCTTAGTGCTTTGTTCGTAATGATCTCAGGTTCTTGCAAACTTGTTTCTACAGAGTCCTCTAGCATGTCCTCAAAACTAGCTAGAAAGCTGATTTAACATTTCCACATATTTGTTAAAGCAATTTTTACTTACTGATACCAAGTTTCTATGTTAGTTTATTTTCAGTTGCTTTGACAAAAATGCTACTGACTGAAAATTCAGACCAGAGTTTTTAAAAAAACACTTATTTCTCAGACTTATGTGCAATATTCTCAAAAGTAAACAAATAAACCTTATGTCTCACTATTCTGAAGGCTGCTTATTCCAAGACTAGAGCAATAAGTCTGGAGATATCTTACCTGTTATATAATAACAGGAAAGGACAGATGGGCAAATGAACATGGTAAGACAACGTGAGAATGAAAGAACATGCCTATGGGGGAGAGAGCTTGGTTCTATTAAAATGAAAAGCCACTTTCATTTTATGAATGAATGAAGGTAGTTCTTCTTTCATTAATTTATCTGTCTTTCTCTCTCTCTCTTTCTCTTTGGAGGCTGATTTTTGCACATGTGTGAATAAGAATAGATTGCTATTATATTTCTAAATACAAAGTGGACTGTGTGTGAGTGTGTGTGTGTACTTGTACCTCAGGTTCACCGTTTATGTCTCTGATTTCCTTTCCTGTGACAACACAAAACAGAAATCATCCTTAATGTAGGCTTCTTTATCATGTGTTATCAGCCTTTGTGTGGAACCCAATTTCTCAGGACCTACCATTACTTCAAAGAGGTAGCTCTAGCATTCTACTTTATCTGAATATTCATTTTTGTATTTTGTAGTAAAATTCTAATAGTTTATATCTTTTATAGCAAACCAGTTTTATAACTCACTATTTATAGCAAATGATCAATAATACTGAGAGTTTTTAAATTGCAGGTAGAAAGTCAGAAATATGAAAATTTCAGGGCTTTTGATTGCCTTCTCAGAGAAAGAAGTCTTGTGAAAGCAGTCCTTAACCCATCAGCTCTTTGCTAACTGCAGGGAGTTTGTGCCATAATTGAATTTAATCATTGTAGATCACTTGGTTGGCATCTGGATAGGTGGAATACTGGTTGTCATGGAAAAAGTCCCTCCCACACACATATTTGTCAGAAGTGCTGTGGTTAGACAGAAATCATGTGTAATATTTCTTTTCTATTTTAATATAAAATATACTAAATTCTAAGTGTTTGATCGATTGATGTTCACACATACTCATTTATTAACACAGCTATTCCATGGTAGGTTCTTTGTATTCACTCAGTTCTTTCCAAGGAGAAAGCATTGTTTTAAGTATAAAAGCCACAATTACTGCCATTGCAAAAAAGATCAAACCAAACCAAACAAAAAAATCCAGAAACTTATTTATGAAAATATGGAAAAAGCAAAAAATTACATATTTGTTTAGATTTTTAGCCTTCTCCCATTACAATGAAGTATCTAAAATTAGCTGATAAATGGAAAATAAAGCAATGGAAAACTGCTCATGACTAGACTATTCTGTTCTATGTAGGCCTATTGCTTTAAGTCTTTTGGTGGGTTGTCAGATGGAAATAGAGGGGAAAAACATGGTAAAATCAACTGCATTTGATGAGCTAGAAAGGTAGAAAAAGTAGGGTAGCTGAAATCCCACAGTTCCTTTTAAGACACGTTTGCAATGACTAAAGAGTGTGCATCATTCAACATCTGATTTACATAATTTATATGTACCATGAAGAATATGAAATTGGAAGTTGCTTACAATATACTTCCTGTTTACTTAGGTAATAGTATATCCTTCTGAGGTTTCTGATGGGGTTGAATACTAGATAATTATAATAATAGTTTTCCTTAGTTCTAATAAAAGATAAAGTAGATATAAATACTATAACTGCAATTCTTGCTTGATACTTGTTTTGCTTTATGTAATTTTACTATGTTACAGTTAAAGCTTTTATTTATTTAGACAGAAAAGGGGAGATGACGTGGGATTCCCCTCGGTATGATATGAATATGTTTTATTACCATTTGTTATTAAAGAAGCTACTCTGACTTATGGCACAGCAGAATAGAGCTAGGCAGGAAAACTAAACTGAATGCAGAGAAAGAAGGCAGAGTCAGACAGATGCCACGTAGCCGTCGAAGAAGAAAGATGCTGGAACCTTACTGGTAGGACACAGCCTTATTGTGATACTCATATAAATAGATATGGGTTAATTTAAGATGTAAGAGCTAGCTAGGAATATACCTAAGCTACTGGTCAAACAGTGTTGTAATTAAAAACAAAAGTGTGAATTTGCTTAAAATCATATAGTGAATCAAATATGTCATCAACTCCAATCTTTAGACATTCTAAGAGAATACAAACTTTATTTCTAAATGTTACATACATTGGTATTTGGAATGTTGATTGAATGTTGTATTATAAATTGTTAAAATGATCAGAATTTCTTAGTTTATGAATTATGGTTTATGAATCATTTCATAGTATTGGGGAAATATAACACATAACATAGTGTGAGCTTTCAAGGAGAAAAAGGTTGTGATGTTATAACATACCTCAAGGTTGTTAAATATATTTTTATTGTCTAAAACATCTCTTGATGGGTTATACATTTATATAATACATTCTAGTCATCTCCCCATTTTTATCTTTCATTCACTACTGCTGCCATTGGAGCTTTTTTTCTCAACAATTCTTTTTCTACTTGCATGTCCTCATTCTTTGTGTGAGAGTTTTACCATTTAATGCCCAAGCATGGGAGGTAGGATTTTTAGTAGAGCAAGGGCAATGTTTTAATGGCTATACCACTGATACATTTTCTCCTATCAACTATTAGTTGACAAGAGTCTCTAAGGCAGAGGTACAGACCACTTGGGTCCATTCCAAATCCATGATGAAATGTTGACAAGCCAAATCTGATTAAATTTTAGTAAAATAGTCATAGTTGCAGTAAGCTCATGAGTATAATAGTTGAGCAATAAATGTTGATATTTAATGAACAAAGGAAATATTTGAAAGAGAACATAATAAAGTAATTAAGAACTGTGACCTTTAGCTTAGCAGGAATAGCCCAAGAGCTATTACGGTTTATAATGGCAATTTCTTTTCCATATTAGCTTTTAAAATTTTTATGTGTCATTTTGAAAATAAAAACACCCCAATTCTCTTGTGCAATGTGCTTTGGTGTGATAAGTTTATATTCCATGTCTTTTGTTATGGAACTGGTGTAAAATATCATCCCCATCTCAGACCTGCAACTTAGTGTCTGAGACAAAGTGAGATGATGGGTACACAGGGAATTTTTTAAATTTCTGCTCATGACTTCTCCTTGTAGGGAAATTTCTCCTCTATTCTGTAAAGGCTCACTGAAAGAAAAAAAGATAGATTAGTAAGAAAAATAGCATACTTTTATTAAGATACTAAGGACTTCAGTTAAAGAAAAGAAAAGAAATAATAGTAAGCTTTACAGGCTTATTTTTATTTGTCTGTGTGGTTGGGGGGTGTTGTTGTGTGTGCAGTTTGTTGTTGGTGGTGGTGTGTGTGTGTATGTGTATGGTGTGAGGATGCGGGGGTGTATAACACATGTGCCTATGCTGTAAAGGGCCATCTTACAAACCACAATCCCAGAGAATCGAGACAATATGGACACTAAGAGAGACTTACATAGATATAATCTACGTGGGAAGTAGAAAGTATAAAAAGACAAGATCTCCTGAATAAATTGGGAGCATTGGGACCTTGGGGGAGGGTTGAGGGAGGGAGGGATGTGGCAGGGAGGGGAGCAGAGAAAAATAAAAACACAAAACAAAACAAAAAAAAAGAAGTAGACATTGGTTCCATTTGTGCCAGAGTCACAGTTAGTTATGTATTGCCTAGTGGAGAGACAAGATCTTAATCACTGAACCACTTCTCTAGATTCATCAATAACCTAACAACTTTTGGGTGCTTGCACTGTCCTTTACAAAAGTTTAGAGAGTTAGAGGAAGGCAGGTAATTGTGAAAGCTAATCAACTTTTGGGACTTTCGGAATGGTCAGATGATAATCAATGGTCTTGCCCAAGATTCTTTTAAACTATGGATGAGTTGGGGACTCAACTGTGAACAAACTGTCACATGTAGATTTTTAGACATGTTCAGCATGGCATGATGGCTGTGGTCACTTGCATATCCTCCTTTATGATGATATTCTTAGGGAGAGAATTTCAAATAATTCCACCTCCTTTAGAAGTTTAGTCAGTGAGTTATAAGAACTGGAGGCTGAATGTTAAATGAAACTTCAGAGAGACTTTGATTTTTCTCTTTTTTTTTAAGGGAAGCTTCTAAAATACTCAGTATTTCAAAGCACTATACTTTGAGGTATCATTTTCTGAGCCTCAGGAATATCTGTTTTCATATTAAGCCAAATACATTATGAGGCCAAGGCAAGAGTCCATGGGGAAGAGAAGTTCACTCATCCCTGGAGTGTCATTGAGGTCCATGACAGTTATAATCTTCTTTGGGGAACTGGTAAGTCAGAAAAAATTATACATATGAGATGAAGACAGTAGAAACTAGACTTTTTCTGACTGATTTTTCCCAGGTCCTGTTTATATAACCTTGCATTAGTAACTTACTGTATTTGTCACTTGGGCTGCTCCTGTATAAACTATAAAACACTAATATAATTCTTTTCATAGGAAAAGAATGAGAGTCATAAGTTGTTGTTCTTTAGTTACTTATCTCAGACTGTTTTGTACCTGATTTTATATATTTTGATTAGCAAATACTGAAAATTGGATACATATGTCACAATATAAAAAGGAAAGTTCATTCATCCTGTTACTGTGGCATTCCTACACCAAGGTTAGATCAGCATTTTCCTGGGAATCCGTCCATGCTACCTTCAGATTTAAGAGACATCTAGCTCTGTGGACAGAAGAATTATTGAATTATCAGTTTCTTCCTGTGTGTGATAGCCAGTTTTTGGACTTTCTGGAAATATCCTGCATTTTGATCTAATCCCATATATTTACATTTATGATGAAAAGACAATGTATTTTCTAATTGTTCCTGTTTTAAACATAACTGAAGAAAATTAATAATCACTATAAGAAATCAAAGTATAATAGTGTAGTATGGCTCTATTTTCTACTTCTTGGGTTATTATTGTACATTGTGTGGCACAGGTGTGTAACAGTACGAGTGGGCTGATTGGTCATCCCAACTGCCCAGGTAGCTTGCACCTGAAATAATCACACAGAAACTGTATTCATTTAAACACTGCCTGGCCCATTAGCTCTAACTTCTTATTGGCTAATTCTTACATCTTAATTTAACCCATTTCTATTAATCTGTGTATTGCCAAGTGACTGTGGCTTACTGGCAAGATTCTAACCAGCGTCCCTCTCCATCAGGAGATCGATGGCGTCTCCCACTCTGCCCTTCTTCCCAGCATCCAGTTCTGTCTACTCTGCCTATCTAAGTTCTCTCCTATCAACTAGGCCAAGGCAGTTTCTTTATCCAATGAAAGCAACACACCAACAGAAGGAACTCTTACACCACAGGAGATTTTGATATTCTAAATGCTGTCAAAAACTTGCCAGTCAACATAAAGTTATTTAAAATTTATTTTTAGAAAATTTAAAATGATAATGTTTTACAGTAATTTCTGTTTAAATTATACATTATACCTATACATGTAGATGTTATAAAATTAAATGAACTCATTTATTTCAGTGTCCTAATTTCCCCCTAGAAGATAATTGACAATGGGATGTACTTAGATAACATAAAGTAATACCAATTTCTAGATTTATCTGATCTAAGTCCAAATAAACTGACAGTTGAGAGCTTTAAAATAATTTAGTTTCCAAGATAAAATGTTTTTATTTTGCGCATATAATTCAATTCAGTTACCTTTGCTGATTTCTTTCATCTTTCTACATGTATAATTAACCCTATATAAATATTTTGTTGGTCTTGTCTAAACAATTCTACATTTGACACACCCAAACTTCTCTCTAATTTTGTGTAGTATACATATTTTTACCCACAGAATGTCCTTGTTGTTTCTGTAAATTTTCATCTCATCAACCATTTACTATATGTGTGTATGTGTGTGTGTGTTTTATTATTGAAAATTTAATGGACTGATTAAATTTACTGGATTCTGTGTGGCCCAAAGATAGCTATTTGTAAGCTGGAAAAATAGATTACCTGTTGGGTGCTCAGTATAAGAAACTGGCACATTCTGAACAGGGGGAACAAATAATGCAGCCCAAAGTTCACACAAAAAGTTAGGCATCTTCATAGAACTATTAGGAAGTTGGAGTCTGATGACTGTCGAGGATGCAGCAGCAATAGCAATTCTTACTTGGGATGATTGAGTTTTCATTGATTGGCTGGTTTCCTGTTTCTACCTGTTTTTAATCTAGACCCCAGCTAGTGTGTTAGCATTGCCTCATTTTTTGAAGTTTGCTTCCACTCAATTAGGTATATTAGATCCCACATAACAATTGGAAATACCCTCATAACTGTCACAAAAAGTTACAGTGATATTTTACTTATGTTTTAATAAATGAAGTGTGCCTAAAGTTCAGAAGGGTAAACCTAAGCCACTAGAGGTCAGGCAGTGGTTTCACACACCTTTGATTTGTGATACAGAGGCAGATGGATCTCTGTGAATTGAAGGCCACCTTGGGCTACATAAGATCAATGCAGATGCAAATCTAGGTGGTGGTGCCTTACACCTTTAATCCTAGTACTGGAGGGAATATAAAATGGGAGGAGAGAGGCTTAGGTTTCTTAGTCTGTTCAGTTTGCTTAGGCTGCTTAGTCTGTGGTTACCCAGCCTTGGTAGAGGGAAGACTTCTCTAGTGGCTCGGCTGCTTTGCTTTTCTGGTTTTCAGGTTGAGCCCCAATTTCGCTCTCAAGGTTTTTATTATTTGTGGTATAAGAAGTATATTTTGTTAGTTCCCCAGTCTGACATATTTAAGTTGACAATGAAAATTAACCATCACAATATCTGTACCTGAGTTTGGTTTCCTAATTTCAATCTCATCAATTTGTGTCTCACATGAATGACTGCCATAGTTTGCTATTACATCTCTTATATCCACTCTTTTCACATGAAATGATCCACTGAACTTCAAACACGTTCACGTAGTCATCCCCAATGCTGAAAAGTTATTACTGCATTGTAAAATTAAGATATCTGCTATTATAAACCTTTCAAGTACTTTTACTTACTTTTGTCTTGGCCAACAGGGGATTGCCTTCATCTGAAAATTCATTTCATGTTCTTATTCTCTTTGACCTTGACAGATTAAAGAATGATTTTTCTGATCAGTCTTTCAAGTGTTTCAGGTTCTCTGCAGTCTTTCCACCTTCTTCTGAAACTGGATATACCCTATTCACTTAGGCTATGCTCCCCAAAAGGCATGTTGGTATCTTAAATTTTGGTGTCGTGAATGTGACCTTTCTGTAAATATGTTATCTAAAAATGTGTTTAAAATCCAACACGGAAGTAGGATGTGACTACTGTTCTTATGGTAAGGGGAGATTTAGACACAGAAGCACACGTGTCTGTTGCGGGAAGATGCACAGAAACAGTACCCTAAAGCATGGCATGTAAACAGGGGCAGCAAAAGCTGTGGGGCTGTGCTACCATTTTCCCACTCCTCTCTGAGTGAGAGCTGCTCTAAGGAAATTCTCTGAGCTTCAGTCTTTGAATGTAGGTCACAGGAACCTCCTGTGACTGGTGCTAAGCTTTTCTATACACGGGGAAAAAGGAATGTTGCTTGTAAAGCTTAAGATGAATCTGAACAAATAGATTTCACTAAAACCCCACAATTTCGATACCATTCAATTAATTTCTTTGTCTCTTTCCATTTCTCTTTGTCCACTCTTCATCAAACTTAACTTTAAATACTATGGCTTCCCTTGAAACTGGGTATTCAATTCAATATCCAAAAGTAATGAAAATTCTTATATAAAATTTTTCTTAAATACTTTTATTATGCTTCTTTTTTTTTTAGTATGTGTTCTGTTATGTTATAGTGGTCATTGCTATAACCTTTGTGGTTGGTATGGATAATAATAATTATGTTATATCTTGCCCCCTTACAATTTAGAGACTTAAGAAAGAATGCCTCACAATTTTACAAAGACAAAATTAAATATATTGACATAATTCAAAGATAACTGGTCTCTAGAAAAGGCAAGGGAATGTTCTTCCTTGGGGCCTTCAGATTAAGTTTAGTTTCTCCAGCACACTGATTTTAGATTTCTAGGAGTGTAAATGAGTAGACTGTAATTTGTGACACAGTATATCAGTAGCAAGAGAACACTATGAAACATTAAATGTTCCTCCCTTTTTCAATTTTCATAGCATTTTTCAATTGCCATAATTTTAGCCCTACAGAATGACCAGTTCTTCCCTGTTAGCACCATCCAAAGAGCCCCATTCTCCCTTCTAAAATTAGTACAATTGCAATATTGTATGTATCTACATATGTTTTAATTTTAACATTTAGTTTCTTCCATCTTTTATACTGAATTTATCTAAATTTTTCTCATTTTAGTCTGTTGCTATCTCAATAATTACATAAGGGCTGAATTACATTATGTTGTCAATGTTATTTCTAAAAATTAACCCACAATAACTTGTTAGCAAATAATTTAAACATAAAGTTAAATTGAATTCAAATGAAAAAATGTACATGAGCAAGCTAGTAAAATATGTTTATTATTTATTGTTATATTTCTTGAATAAATCTGACTTTTTGAGGTAATACATACAATTTTAGAATCAATAGCGGGAAAACTGTATCACATTGCTTTTTATGATACCGTCTCCTCACTACATCTGCTGAAGCAGTCATTCATTACTAATGCAGGAGACAAACACAATGGCTCCAGCAGAGATGTGAAGACACTGTCATTGACAAGATAGAACACAGATACAGTATATTTCAGGGATGGAAACTCCTAGTGATGTCATCTCTAGAGGTACTTCATTCTGGACTCTATGGAAAGATGTACCCTCGGTATGGAGAACCTTGCATAGGAAATTTCCATTTAGGTTGCATAATATATTTTCTGAAAGAAAATAATCCATAGTTACTTAATTGGCATTTTAGGTGGTTAGTTAATTATATATTTTCAACATTAAATCTGTCTCATTCCCTTCTCTCTATTCAGAATTCCCTAAAAATCTGAGTGGCGACTTCCCTCTTAAAATGTTCCTACCTTTATCTGCCAAAAGACCTCAGGTATTAAGCGATTGATCTTAATTTTGTTTTGGTTCAGTTTTTCCATTCCAATTCTTTTGCCCAAATACTTTAACTCTGATTCTAGTAAGAAGGCACTACTCTTTTATAAGAATAACACTGAATCAAATTTTTAGATATTTTTAGAAGGCTAGCAATGTCAATGCACAAGAAATACTTATGTGCTACTTTTGTGATTTTTTTTTATTATATAGCTACAAATTAAGTAAAGGAGCTAACATGCTTTTGATCACCAATATACTATACTTACAGATTTTTAAAGAATTAAATTGTGTGAAATTCGAGTACTAGGCATATTATGAAAAACTCCTGCCATGGTATGGGTCTTCAATGTTTCTCCAGTGTTCATCTGCTGAGAGATTCATTTCCATCTTGTGGTACTCTTAGGAGGATGTAGAACCTTTGTGCACTGAAGCCAATGGAAAGAAGGTAGCTTAAAGGGACATGCTTGAAGGGGATATTGGGAATCTTGCCATATGCCACTTGTCTATACACTACAGCATTAATACAGTGAAGGCCTCTACTATGCATCTTCTTCGTATTCCAGTGACCCACCACAGGCTAAAAGGACATAACCAGGTGGATTTGGAGCATTACCTCCACAAAGAAAAGCAGAATTTTATTTTTTGTGTACTTTTTATCTTGGGTAATTTGTCACAGCAGCATATTTCCCAAAAAGTTTGCAGGTGATACATATAGAATATTGTTATGCATATTTGAGCAAATTGAAGGGTATTGTGAATTGCATTACTGCTAATAGTCAAGAAAATGTTTTAAAGATTCTATAAAAATGCAAAGCAGATGGCACAGTGCCTGCAGCAGGGTAGCCAGAAGCCATTGATGTCTCCCACTTTTCAGATCCATGTGTACTGTGTCGAAACAGTAGAAAACAGGGCTGTTGCAAACACAGGTTAACATTGCCTGTGGACATCATCACTTCACATCTGGACATTTGCCTTCTGGATATAACTGAAAAATTTTGCAAAATCATGGCTTCTTTCTAGAAGATATAGCAAACATGTTCAGAGAGTCTTGCAGAATGGGAGAGTATTTCAATATCAAAGTCCTTGTTTTATACCCTCATGATGTCAGTTATTTCATATGTATATTTTAAAGGAATCTATTGTATAATGCTATCATTACTTGTAAGAAATCAAGTTAGTGTAGAGTTATAGAATAGCACAGATATAAAGTCAGAGAGTTGACAAGAAAAGTCTTTGGGGGGAAAAAGCACTAAAAATTATAACTATTGAGAAGTTGATCATAACTGCTTTAATAATTTTATTGTCAGTAAAAGAAACAATAACTTTATGTGTCCACACCCCAGTGATGATGAGACAGCAGATTTTCCTGCTTTGAAATAGCAATGCACATGATGAGGTATGATTTTGATTTCTGAAGACTGGTGATATGAATTATATTATGCTAATAAAACTCTGCTCAAGAAAGTGCTCCAAAGATTCCATAAAAATGCAAAGCAAATGGCATTGTGCCTGGAGCAGAGTGGCCAGGCACAGTGGATTTACCCCACTTCTGATTCCTGTGTATTCCAAGTGCATAGTTAAATTGCAGTTTTCATTATGCAAAGAACTAGGAAGCTTGATGAGAAAAATGAGTCAGAGTCCAAGAATTTCAGTACCTGACAGTTTTGATCAGCTCGATAATTGCACATTTTGCAAAGCAATTAAGCTGAGGAATTTAAAGCCTGATATAAAGGACCTGTGTCAGAGAAAAATTTTAGACAATAAATATGAGCATGCATACAAATATTAAGTCCACTGTTACAACTAACAACTTATTACAAGTTGGAAAAGCCCAGGGGATCAATTGTGATAAATATTGACAGCTGCCTGGGGACCTAGGGAGCCCATATTAAGCTAAGAATTAATACATAATGGATATACACAGTACAGGATACAGAACCACTGAATAGCTATGAAGAATACATTTGCTTCACAACTCACCAATTATAGTTCCTACAGATGTGTTATCCAATGTCATGGCTTTAAGTGATATTAAATTTATCACAATAAATGAAACAAAATTGTAAAGGTAAAAAAAATAGCTCAACCAGCTATTGAAACATAAATCTAAATTACAAGAACTAATTAACAAGGTGGTGGTGGAACGTGTCTTTAATTCCAGCACTCAAGAGGCAGAGGCAGGCAGACCTCAGTGAGTTCAAGGTCAACCTGATTTATAAGAGCTAATTCCATGCTCCAAAGCTGCAGCAAAACCTGGTCTCAAGAAACTGAAGAAAACAAACAAACAAACAAAGCTAATAATTAACAACAAAATATGTAAAAAACAATTAAAATTATTAGAATGTCATAGAGGGGATAAGATAAAATTGTGTAGGACAGTCACAATTAGACAGAAATAACTGAGTGAAGAATAAATGAAAGAAACCAAAAATGTCCTGAAGAAATTATTTTATAAGATGTTCCATAGGTTCAGAGATGTTGCCATATAGATTTCACAGAGATTTCCCAGATCAAGGAGCAAATTGAAATTATGCACATAAGTGCATTTAAGCCCAATAGATGCCTCATCTTTCTCACTTAAAGACCATAACCATAAAAGTAGTTTGATCAAGTGTATAGAGACCACCACAGTGAACAACTAAAAATGTAGTCTTCTACAGTGTGCAGGTGGTTCTGCTGGGATAGCCAAAGAAATTATTATATAATATCATTATTTCTCCTTTATCAATCCTCCTTTTAAATCCCATATGCCACTTCTTGTTCTCTTTAGAGCCCGTGGACTCCTTTTTCATTAATTATTATAACATGCATATATATAAACATATGTATTCCTAAATATAACTTGTTCAGTTGGTATCATGTTATGCTCATGTGTGATTTCAGGGATGGCCATTGCAGATAGGACAGCCAATTTGTGTGCTGTTCCCTAGAGAAGACTATTTCTGCCATCCTTGTTAAGGTCACTTTTGTGTAGTCATGTTGGTGAAACTTTATGGATGTAGCTTCTGAAATTAGTAGAAGAAATAATCTCACAGAAAACTCTCTCATTCTCCATCTCTCCATATATACAAGATAATATTGTCTTCTTGGTAACTGTTCTCTTAATTAGAATGACTTTTTGAACTCTATTTTCATGTATTATTAGGATAATGATTTTTGCTTGCTTCCTAGCACCATTTGATTAGAATACTTCTATGCTGTGGCACAATGATCTTGTACCCTGTAAAGATTTGTCACTTGTATTGGTTTAATAAAATGCTGATTGGCCAGTAGACAGGCAAGAATATAGGTGGGGTGACCAGAACAGGAGAATTCTGGGAAGAGGAAAGGCTCAGTTTGCAGTTGTCAAACAGACACAGAGGAAGCAATATGAGAATGCCTCAGTGATAAAAGGTACCAAGACATGTGACAAAAACAGACAAGAATTATGGGTTCATATCTTAGAGTTAGGTTATAAGAAGCCTTAGATAATAGGCCAATTAGTTTATAATTAATGTCAGCCTCTATGAGTTTCTTTAGGACTGAATGGCTACAGGACCAGGCAGGACAGATACCTCTGTCAACAATGGCACCAACGTTGGCAACTACATCTCCATAAAATCTGTAGGAGTTTGGGAAGTATTTGTAGACACAAAAGGAGAGAGTTAAGCACTGCTCGTTGGTAGGAGCATTTTCTCAGTTGGTCTCTGTTTGCTAGAGGCAAGCATGTCTCATTTAAGAGAGGTTTTCTTGCTCGTGCTAATTACAGGAACAGCTCTGTCTCTTTTCTGAGGTGATGTCCACCATCCACTTTGGGTCCAGACGCTTATGTGCCCACTCAGTGCCAGGACTAAAGTAGCTGAGACATGCCCATGACTCAGCACTCCCTGCCTGGGTAGGCAATGGGATCAGGTGTGCTGGCCATGAACAGGCAGGAGAACATGGCAGATTCCTGATGCCATACACAGAGATACTTTCAGACTGTGTAGTACACTGCTTGGCAGATTTAGCTTTCATTCAGATAAAACGAGTTTGTTCTGCATGCTCATAGTTGATGTGGTGATGATGGCATCCACCCAGCTAAACCAACATATATATTTTAAAGGCATCTTCACTTCAAAATTTGGGTCTAAGGATATCTTGCTTTGGAAAAGAAGGAGGTTCTGTTTTTGTTTCCAAAGAAGATGAGTGGCTATGGATTCCTTCCAGACTAATGTGGTTTTATGGAACGAAATCCCCTAAAATGTTTCCGATAGGAGCAGATGGCCCAGATAATCCAACATTTCAGAGGACCTCTGTAGGAGTTTTCTCTGAGTTCCACATACAGACCAGCCTCAAGACTGCTGGTTGAGATGATCAATCCTCACAGAATATTTCAATAAGGACTTGACCATAAACCTACATTTTCTTTAGATCCCTATGAGATTATCAGCACCCCCAATAAGCAGGAAGTAGCATAGAAAACTATGCCTACATTCCCAAAGAAATGGATTGTGTCTTTTGTTTAAAGTGTTGGTTAAAGTTGTTTCTTGAGTGCTTGTCCTTCTTTCATTTCCTCACTGTTTCTGGTCTTGACAAGGGACTAAACCTCATCTGACTCAATTTATTCCAATACTATGACCCAGTTATACTACACCTTCGTGAGTGACTCAGTAAATCTACTCCAAAGGAACTAGTTAAACCATATTTAACTACATCTTTATATACAATAGCTAGAAAATTAAATCAATGCAATTGTCCTTCAAATGTTAAACAGAAAATGAAATGAAATAATACAATGGAATACTATTCAGTTAGAAGGAAAATTAAAATATAAATTTTGCACGTAAATGGATAGAACCAGAAAAGATTATATTGAGGAAGGTAACCCAGATCCAGGAATGCAAAAGCCTATCTTTTGTTTGTGATTTCTAGCTCCAAAATTTTAATTTGAGTACATAAACTGCAGCAATATTAGACCATTGGAAAGTAAAAGGGTTCATCGGGGTGGTTAAGCAAAGAGATGGAAATGGTGATATAAAGGGAGAATGAGAAAACGGGAGAGGATTTCTAATTGTGGGGGAGGAGAGATGTTATTACAGAAGGAGAGAGAACAGGGACAAATAACACCAAGTATGCTTTTTAAAGTCTCAAGGAATCATACTGTTTTATATTTACCAAAAATTATGCACAATACATATAAACATATGTGCACATATATATGCCTTGTATGAAGTTTTGCTACTTAGGTTGACAATCAATGCTTAAAACTTTCTTAGAGAGTCATAGATTGTCTAAGCAAAATGGTATTAGAAGGCAACAGACACATTTGTTAGATTTGTTGGCCAGGGTAGTGTGAGTGATCCTCCAATCAATATGGGCTGTCTGTGTTGCCCATCATTTTCTCTCAAAGGTTGAAGGACAATCCTTATTACTGAAGACACTGAAACTATATACTTCAGCCACAGAAAATTCAAGATGAATTTGATCAGAAAGTCTCTTTCCTGAGGTCTAGTTTTCATTTTACAAGAAAGTACTATAATATGCCAAAGCAGGAAAACAGTCAAAGTCCTAACTATCTATGATGCCTATGAACTACAACCATACCCATCATGGCAAGGTATCTCTAAAGAAGCAATTCTGGCACTTGTGTCTTGGCAATGGACAGCAGTTGTCTAGTTGAACTTAAGACCTACTTAATATGAGGAAAATCAAATATGGTACTAAAAACCTAGCCAACTATTTGGTGATAATACGGTTAAGGTCTCTTTAAAAATGTAACCTAAGTAAATCATCTTATTAATTATGATACTTTGATAGTAATAAATAGCAGATATGAGGAACATTTAATAATCTACATAGAAAATTTAAAAACCAGTATATAGTCTGACTTAAGATTCCTAACATAATATACCCTAAGAATAAGGACATAGAAATAATTTAAAGTTGTATTCTTTTTGGATTTGCTCAGGACATATTATCTTCAAAGACTCAGCTCTCTTCCTAGGGAATTTTTATTAGTGACACATTTTCACTCCAGTCTATACTCCATTAACTATATATTACTAAAATAATCATTTTTGAATTTATTAACAGACTGGACTGGAGAGATAGCTCTATTAATCTGTTTTTTGTGATGGAAAGTACTTATCTCTATTTCAGTTTTGATATATGGTTTTGCTGGTTTAATGTTCCACATTGAAAATTACTTCTTTTTAAAATTTTTTTATTGAGCTATACATTTTTCCCATTCCTTTCTTCCCTTCCTTTTTTACTCTCTCCCTTGACCCCCATACTCCCAATTTACTCAATAAATCTTGCCTTTTTCACCTTCCTCTATAGATCTATGTAGTGTCATCTTCATTGTCTAGTTTCTCTAAGATTATGGCCTATAGGCTGGTTTTTCTTTGCTTTATGTCTAAAAGCCACATACAAGTGAATACATAGTATATTTGTCTTTCTTGGTCTTTGTTGCCTCACTCAATATGTTTTTTCTAGATCTATCAATTTGCCTTCAAGTTTCAAGATGTAATTTTTTTTACCACTGTGTAGTACTCCATTGTGTAAATGTACCACATTTTCTTTATCTATTCTTCATTTCAGGGTCATCTAGGTTGTTTACAGGATCTAGATATACAAAGAATTCAAGAAACTTGATATCAAAGAACAAATAATCCAGTAAAAAATGGGGTACAGACCTAAACAGAGAACTCTTAATAGATGAGTCTCAAAGGGCTGTAAGACACTTAAGAAAATGGTCAACATCTTTAGGCATCAGAGAAAGGCAAATCAAAATAACTCTGAGATACCATCTTATACCTGTCATAATGGCCAAGATCAAAAACACTTATTCTGGAGAGAATGTGGATAAGAAGAGTGTCCCTCCATTGTTGGTGTGAGTGTAAACTTGTACAGCCACTCTGGAAATCAGTATGTCAGTTTCTCAGAAAATTAGGTAACAAGCTACCTAAAGACCCAGCAACACAGCTGATGGTTATGTGCCCCAAAGATACTCAATCATATCAGAGTGACATATGCTCAACAATGTTCCTAAAATATTGTTTTCTTTTATAATGCAGAATATATCTTGTCAGGCACCCATTGCTAAATTTTGTGCTGACTCTGCATGTGTTAGTTTGATCAGTCTGTCTTTCTAAGTGACCTGACCTTTCTCTTATTTAATACTTTTGTCTGTCTATGTCTTTAATGTTTTAACTATAAGCCTATATGAGTTTCTTTTCTGCTCCTGTCTATTTACATTTCTCTATTTTTTTAACCTGGATGAGTATCTATTTCCTTTAGTTTGGAAAGTTTTCTACTATAATTTAATTTAAAATATGACCTACGCTTTCAGTATGGTGTTCTTCTCCTTTTCCTATGGTCCTAATAAGAAGGTCAACCTTCTTAAGGTCTGCCCATGCCATTCTAGAGCTCTCCTGCATTCTTCTAGTGTTTTTCTTTTTCTTTTTTTTTTAACTTACCTTGATCTTTAGTAAGTGATTTAATTCCTCCTATCTTCCATCACCTACTCTCCTCTTATTCCATGATCCATTCTTTTGTTGAGACTTTCTGCTAATATTTTTATTTTTCTTATTAAGGTTTTTATTCACAACAACATATCTTTGTTTTTCTTCAACATTTTAACTCTATTTTCATATCCTGCATTTATTTTCTTATTTCACACACCTCTTTGTTTTTGTCCCCTTGAAGTCTATTCATACTGTTTTTTAATTCTTAGAACATACTTACACTCATTCTTTTGAGTTGTTTGTCTGGTAGTTCTTTTGTTAGGTGTTGCTGCTCAGTAGTCTACACAAGACAAGTACAAGATGAACCCAATCAACATTCTGAAAGTTAACATAAAATATAGAAATGTCTTTCTTCAAACCTTACTTCTAGTTCTATTTGAACAAAAAGATATTAAAATTATTCCTGCTCCAACAACTCCTCCTTTTCTATACTCTTACATTAAAACCAGAAGCAAATTGCTCAATGTCCTTCATGTTATCTCAGAGTCACAATTAAGTGCAAGCTCTTCATGATGCCACGTGATTAGTCATCAGTAACAACTGAAAGAAAACAATTATCCCCCTCTTCTATGATAATTTTCTCAAACTAGTTAAATTATGCTGTCAATTTTAATGAGAAAATCTTGAGGAAAGTCATGATTTAGATAAAAACATGTCTTAAAATATCTATGTGGACTTTTTTTATAAATGGTAATAATATAAATTAGAGTTTTGACTGAAAATGAGTAAGGGTGAAAGATCTTAGGGAAGAAGTGCACATTTCAGAGTCATTTGAGCAGAGAAATCCTCTTCAAGGACAGAATGACAACAGCAAAGTCCCAGATCTTAAGAGTGATCATCTGAAAAACAAATATGTGATGCTCAAGAAATAATACAACAATGTGACTACAACCGCACTGGAAATATCTTGTGTCTTAGTTGGGCTTCCTCATATTCCTTTTCAATCAGGGAAGTCAATTCTTCACTAGGGAGAAATGATGTTGTGTTTTGCTCGTAGCCCTTGCTTTAGATTATGAGCTACAGGAATAGCAGGACGATCTAAGTTTTGGTTTACTTCAACTCTATTTTTACTAATTGATTGCCTGGAATAGCTATTGTTATTTTTTAAATTATAGAAAGAGAAATTTCAGCTTTCTCCACTTTCAAAATTCCCTTTACTGCCTGAAACTCACTCTTATCTGGAATATTCTGTCTCAGAGATTACCCTTTGTAAATGTAAAGAATGCTGGGAGAATCTGGTGTATCTTGGATTCTTGGATACAGTTTGTTGATTTCCATTTTTTGCTGGAAACTGTAGATGCCTTAAGGGACAGCATCAAATGAAGAAAGCATATACACACTGGAGACCCTACAGAGAATCTTGAGAATTTATGGGTGGCAGAAGTGTTGTCAAAGAAATATGCGTAGGAAGAAAAGAAAACATTAATGACTCCTAACTATATCACAGTAATTTTAACGCTTCTTTTGATAATTCTTATGACCAAACAAATAAATATGAACACTGAAAATTGCATCTAAAAAATTTAGACCACTACTACTTTATATTTCTGTACAGAACAGCCTAACAGTAAAGACGTGTTTGGAGAGCTTCTGCCTTCAGAAAGATCAGTGCAAAGCAAAACATTTTTTTTCTCCTGTTAGACACTTTTCTTCCACTCCTGACGATTTTGAAGGTTGAAAGATTTCACACATCAAAACAACCAACTCAACTCCAGGGAAGATGAAAACAAACCTCTTCCTGCAGGACTTTAACCTCTCTGACTAAATTTGCCACCTCTTCTTCCCTTTTGAATCTCAGACCCAAATGCTGGTATTTTCTCTCCCTGTTTTTGTCTCCTACTGTGAGAAAATAAGGTGAAAGCAAACCTCAAATCCCAAGACACCTGGAAAACTCATTCTGTGCTGTTTTCTTTCGGGCATAAGATTTCCCCACTCGCTTTCAGGAATAAACAGTTTCAAGGAGCAATCTTTACAGTTTTAATAGAGTGTGACATTTGAGTCTCTGAAGCCCAAACTTCTCTAGAAGTGAAGTTTTTGCTTCTTCAACAGCCCTGGGCTTCTGGATAGTTCATCCTGTTCCCAGAGTACAGTTTCCACTCTCCATTGCTCCTTAATTCTTTTCTTATTTACATATATTCATATTTATTTTTTTCTGATTATTTGTACTAAATAAGGCACCAAATATTTCCAAACAGTTATTACCATATAGATATATTGGCATCATTAGAAATATTTCTTTTATTTGCCTTCATATATATTAGGTACATGTAGCTATATGTCCATATGAATTTTTCTTACTATTGTGACAGGATAGTATATTATTTATAATTTTTTTGTGTCATAATAGGGGTAAATGTAGAGTAGCTATAAATGTTTATCACCCAAATCGAAATACAGTCTCAAAAAAAAGCAGATATATTGTTTAAATGAGGTCAATAATTTGGTAAAATATGAGGCTATGGGTAATATAAATTGTATGTATTAAGAATTTTGGGGAACCATTCTGTATTTTGACTTCACAGTTGATGCAATTTTCTGGCCAAGGCATACTATTGTCAATGTGTTTCCACTCATCTTTCACATGGTAGAGTCTTCCTAATTGTTTTCTTACATGAAGTAGACATATAAGAACAATAAGACAAAACCAAAAGGATAAATTAGGTTTTTTTAATTTTTTTCTAATATGTTGCTTAGTATACACTTAACCTATATTTATTTCATTGCAGCAGAGGAATAATTTATTTACTGTGTTTTAATATTATTACCATTCCTTGCTTTGTAAAAGCAGCGATTTTATAAGCCTCGGTTAATTTTAATGGTGTTGGTTCCTATGCAGAATACTTTGTTACAAACAGACAATAACCAAAGCAACTTATATCTAGATATTTCACAGCTAGCAAAATATTATTTGAATAATTAGTTTAGCCCCCCTCCTATCTCTCCATTTTACCTTTCAATCTCATTACTTTATTTTTTATTGTAAGACTCTAAAAGTTGAGTTTTATGTTGAGTAATGAATTCTTTACAGATTTTGACTGTCTCTATCGTTTATGGTACATAGGAACTGACTAGCATAATACATTGGGCTGTAATGTATAATTACAATGCAACAGTGAGTAGGTTTTTTAAAAAAGCAATAAACAATGACTATCATGGCCCGGAAACTTCACTCAGCATTTAAACCACTTACTGTTCTCTCAGAGAGTCCTGGTTCAGTTTCCAGTCCCCAGGTGGCAGTTAACAATTGTCTCTAATTTCAGTTTCAGAGGATCTGATGTGCTTTTCTCACATCTTCAGACCCTTCTATATATGTGGCACACACATATATACTCACCTACATGCATAAACTAATAAATAAACATCACCAATATTTTATTAAACTAGAATAATCCCTGACAACATAACGTGATCCCTCTGCACCTGAGGCTCAGGGAACGTTGCAGAAGGGGTGGAAAGATTGTAAGAATCAGAAGATCAGGAAGGTTGCTGTGAGATTGTATATATTTTTTTCCATATTCGTTTATATTTTTCCATTCAAAAAAATTTTTACATTTCCTCTCCTTCTCCCAGTCCCCTTCCACTCCCCCCCACCTCTCTTCTCTTCCTCTGTTTCCTTAAAAGAGGGCATGGTGCCCTGCCCTGTGGGAAGTCCAAGGCCCTCCCACCTCCATCCCGGCCTAGGGAGATGTGCATCCAAATAGACTAGGTTCCCAAAAAGATAATACATGCAGAAGAGATAGATCCTAGTGTCGTTGTTGATGGCTTCTCAGTCTGCCCCCATTGGCAGCCACATTCAGAGAGTCCGGTTTGAGCATATGCTCCTTCAGTACCAATCCAGCTGGATTTGGTGAGCTCCCATTAGTTCAGACACACTGTCTCAGTGGCTGGACCTGCCACTCACCGTGCTAACTTCCTTGCATATCTTCTCCCACCTTCTGCCCTTCGACTGGACCTTGGGAGCTCAGTCCATTGCTCTGATGTGAATTTGGGTCTCTGCCTCTATCTCCATCCATCGGACGAAATTTCTATGGTGGTGATCAAGATATTCACTAATGTGACTATAGGACAAGGCCAGTTCTGGCACCCTCTCCTCTGCTGCCCAAGTACCTAGCTGGGGACGGACATCCCCGTGGACATCTGGGATCCCCTCCAGAGCCAAGTATCTTTCCAGTCCTAAAATGACTCCCTTAATGTAGATATCTTATTCGTTCTCCAATATCAACCTTTCCTTCCTCTCCACCCTTCCACTCCCCCAAGCTCTCCACAGTCCTTCCTTTCTCCCTTGTCCTTCCCCATCTCCCCTTCCCCCACTCTCCCACCTCGAACTCTATCCCCGGCCCCATGCTTCCAACTTTTGCCTGGTGATCTTGTTTGCTTTCTTTGGGTTTACCTTGCTATTCGGCTTCGCTGGGCTTGTGAACTATAAGCTTAGTGTCCTTTGTTTTATAGCTAGGGTCCACTAATGAGTGAGTACATACCATAATCATCTTTCTGGGTTTGGGTTACCTCACTCAGGATAGCGTTTTCTATTTCCATCCATTTGCATGCAAAATTCAAGATGTCATTGTTTTTACGGCTGAGTAGTATTCTAATGTGTATATATTCCACACTTTCTTGATCCATTCTTCCATTGAGGGACACCTAGGTTGTTTCCAGGTTCTGGCTATTACAAACAATGCTGCTATGAACATAGTTGCACAAATGCTTTTGTAGTATGATTGGACTTCTCTTGGGTATATTCCCAAGAGTGGTATTGCTGGATCCTGAGGAAGGTTGATTCCCAATCTCCTGAAAAACTGCCACACTGATTTCGAAAGAGGTTGCACAAGTTCGCATTCCCACCAGCAATGGATGAGAGTTCCCCTTACTCCACATCTTCTCCAGCATAGGGAATCGTTGGTGTTTTTGATTTTGGCCATTCTGACAGGTGTAAGATGGTATCTCAACATTGTTTTCATTTTCATTTCCCTGATGGCTAAGGAAGTTGAACATGACCTTAAGTATCTTTTGGCCATTCAAACTTCTTCTGTTGAGAATTCTCTATTCAGATCCTTACCCCATTTTTTTAATTGGGGTATTTAGAATTTTAATGTCTAGTTTCTTGAGTTCTTTGTATATTTTAGAGATCAGACCTTTGTCTGATGTGGGGTTAGTGAAGATCTTCTCCCATTCAGTAGGATGCCTTTTTGTCTTAATGACTGTGTCTTTTGCTTTACAGAAGTTTCTCAGTTTCAGGAGGTCCCATTTATTCATTGTTGCTCTTATTGTCTGTGTCATTGGGGTTTTACAAAAGAAGTGGTTTCCTGTGCCCATGTATTGCAGGTTACTTCCCACTTTCTCTTCTATCAGGTTCAGTGTGTTCGGGTTTATGTTGAGGTCTTTATTCCATTTGGACTTGAGTTTTGTGCATGGTGATAGATAAGGGTCTAATTTCATTATCCTACAGGTTGACATCCAGTTATGCCAGCACCATTTGTTAAAAATGCTTTCATCAAATTAAAAGGAACTGCCAGAGGCATTACCAGCCCTGACTTCAAACTCTATTACAGAGCTGTAGTAATGAAAACAGCTTGGTATTGGCATAAAAACAGAGATGTTGACCAATGGAATCCAATTGAAGACCCGGATATTAATCCACAAACCTATCAACACTTCATATTTGACAAAGATGCTAAAATTATACAATGGAGGAATGAGATTGTATATCTTTATGCCATAAAGCAGCAGTTCTGTGTGGTTCACGACCTCTGTGGGGTGTCAAATTATTTTTTCACAGGGGTCACATATCAGATATTTGCATTATAATTCATAACAGTAGCAAAACTACAGTTATGAGGTAGCAATGAAAATAAATCAATATTTGGGGGTCACAACAATAAGAGGAACCACATAAAAATGTTGCAGCAATAGGAAAATAAAAAAATACTCTTTAAAGTCTCACTGACATAATTATGCAAACATGAGTTGAAAAGTATGGAACAAATAGATATGGTAGAGAGAAGATGAGGGAAAGCCTATGAAACTTCAACCCTGCACAATGATCTATAGAAAACTAAGGAATGATGACAGCAGGAAAAATAGTCTTCCCCAAAGAAGAGCACACTAATATATACTATACTAAATTGTCGTCCCTTAAAGCATGTATATGAGTAATATTATACAGACTAAAAAGGTTATATTTAGGAATATATGTGTATATACATATACAAATAATCATGTAATAGCAATTTTAAAAAAGAGTCCATGAGTTTGATAGATAGCAAGGAGGGATATGTGGGATGGTTCAGAAGAATGAAAGGGAGGGGTGAAATTTTGTCAAAATATTCCCATCTCATAAATAAAAAAGCAAATCAATGAATATCAGTCAAGTAAAAGAAAAGAGACAACAAGAAAGAAAGAAAGAACTGCCAATAAAAACATCTAGGAATTAACATTTTTGTTAGTGCTTTAGTAAATAGTGGAGTGATATCTGAAAGATAATAACTTCAAAATTATAGCAACATAAAGGTGTTTGTTTTTCTTAGCCACAGTAAAATCCTAGGATTGAACACTGAAAGTCTACCATATGATGGCAATAGATTAACTTTTTTCTTACCTAGAGACCACTGTTAATTTTTGAAGTGGTGGATTTCTAAAATGATTAGTGTGTTATCTTTAAAGAAATATTACAAGTCCCTCACTTGTTACTTAATTATCTTTGCATCTCATTTATAACAATATGGTGCCTTAGCATTTTCTTCTGTTCTTGCTCCCTTAGTCTGCTATCCATAGAACAAAATTATCTTTAAAGGTGCACAAAGCGTTACCTCATTTTTCTCCTTAAGGCATGTGGAATGAACTCAAAACTGTTCACCACGACATAGAAGTCAATGTTTACATTCCGAATTCATCTCACCTTTCCACTATGCAAATGCTTTCCAGTATCCCAGCTGGTGTTCTTCTCAGCTTTGATTGCATGGCATTTGCTTCTGCCTCAGGACCATGTCAGTGTGTTTTACCAGTTGTGACATTTTCTTACAAATAATTTATAGCTAGTTTTATGTTACCACAAGTTTGGTGAGAATTTCTTATTCTTGAGCTGTTGCTTAGCATTTGGTGGAGACACTTTATAGAATATGAATTTATATATTCATGACATTTTCCATTATATAAAAGTAAGCTGCTATCATCTTGTTGATTTTGTAGTGTGTGTGTGGATTTTTTGGTAGCCCTTCTTTGCACAAGCAATGACATAAATTTTTTTTCTTTATTGCTTTACTATTTGATCATTATTCAATCCAAAATATTTTTTCTAGTATTTTCTATAGGGCTAGTTTTGTTTTCATAAGTGTTTCTTACCTTATTTTTATAACTGGTAGCTTTTCTTTCTCCTTCGACTATGATTCATAGCTTTGCCAAGTAAAAGTAATCTGGGTTGGTATCTATGTTCTTTCATAAGTTGAAGCACATTGCTTCAAGCTCTTCTAGCTTTGAAAATTAGAGGTCAGCTATTATTCTGGTGGGCATGCTTTTAGATGTGACTTGCATCTTTTCTCTTTCAAGTTGCCACACCCTTTCTTTGTTCTGTGTTTTTAAATAAAATGTGTCACAGGGGCATTTCTTTTCTTGTCTAGTGGATGTAGTGCTCTCTTTGTCTCTTTTACTTGAGCAGGTATAATTCTCCCTATATTTGGCATTATTTTTCCTTCTATGATTTTGTTGAATAAATGTTCCATGACTTTGAGTTTGTGGGTTCCTTTTGTTTCGTTCGCATACCACTACCATCACCACTATGCTGAGCCTACGTAGCCATAGTGAGCGGATCTTCAGATTAGTTTGAAGGAAATAATACTAGATTTTATTTATTTCTCTGATTTTTTTTAGTGTGAAAAGCATAGAACACTGGAAAGATAAAATGTCTAGTTAAGTGATGTTTTATGACACATTATGACTAAACTGGCAATTAATGGAATTGCTGTGAATCATTCTGACTGAGAAAGGGAAGCATTTAAGGAAACTCCTAAAGCTCTGATCTCAAAATCAGGTAGGCAATCTCAAAACTAAAGAGCAGATGTAATGGATTCTTTGGAAAAAAAAATGAGTCGTTATCAGATACCAGGAACAACTTTAAAAGATGCACAAAATCTTTCAAGTGACATCTAGAAAAATCCAGTTCCTTTGTGTGTTTAACAGAGGGTTTTCACGCTTGAGCACAACCACAAAACATTTTAAGTATGCAATTATCATAGTAACTGAGCTCTAAAATAAGTTTACTCTAATAAAGCAAATGTGGGTGATATCCAAAGGGGATAGTGAAATACTATGCTGGTTTTAGGAATTAGGGAAAACACTTTTAAAAGTTTGTGGACCTAGGGGTCTCAGACAAGCTTCCTTCTCAGATTATTTCTTTAGCCTTTTCAGTTTCATAAAGTCCCTAGGATGGAGCCAACTTGATCATGGTGGATGATTTATTTGTTGACATGTTCTTGGATTTTATTTGCCAGTATTTTATTGAGTATTTTTGTATCCATGTTTATGAGGGGGTTTGGTCTTTAGTTCTCTTTCTTAGTTGTATCCTTGTGTGGTTTGAATACCAGGGTGACTGTTGCCTCATGAAAGAGTTTGGCAATGTCCCTTCCATTTCTATTATATGGAATAACTTGAGGAGTATTGGTATTAGCTTTTATTTTAAATTCTGGGAGAATTCTGTGCTGAAACCATTTGGCCCTGAGCCATTTTTGGTTGGGAAACTTTTGATGACTACTTTTATTTCCTTATGTGTTATGTGTCTACTTAAATTGTTTATCTGTTCTTGATTTAATTTTGGTATGTTGTACCTATCCAGAAAATTGCGTATTTTCTTTAAATTTTCCAATTTTCTTTCTTTCCTTTTCTTTTTTTCTTTTGTTTTTTTCAAGACAGGGTTTCTCTGTACATTTGAAGCCTGTCCTGGAACTAGCTCTTGTAGATCAGGCACCAATTTTTTGGAATACAGGTTTTCAATGTATGACCTGATGATTCTCTGGATTTTCTCTGTGTCTCTTGTTATGTCCCCCTTTTCATATCTTATTTTGTTAATTTGCCTATTACTTCTCTGCCTTTTGGTTAGTTTCAATTAGGCTTTGTCTATCTTGTTCATTTTCTCGAAGAATTGACTTTTTTAGCTCATTGATTCTTTGTATTGCTTTCTGTTTCTACTTATTGATTTCAGTCATCAATTTGATGATTCCCTGGCATCTACTCCTTCTGCAAATAAACCCATAGTTCTTATCTATGCTTTGTCATTTGGCTCATGGCTTGTTTCCTCATTTTCTATATGTCCTGCTTTCTTGGCAGCTGCCTGGCATCTCCCCTGACTCTACCCTTCTTCCTCACAGAATTCTCTCTGTCAGGTTGTCTTGTCCAATCATTCTGCACATATCAACCAAACTTTTATTAACCATGAGAGAAATGCACGCAGTGTAAAATATTGTTCATTAGAATTTTTCCTTTTCTCTAATTAAAAAGGAAGGTTTTAACTTTGAAATAGTAAAATTCTATAAAACAACAACAAATTATCAAGTAAGAATTACAATTACAATAGCCAGTCTGTTTTTTGCCAAAATTAGAGAAAATATTTTAATATGCACATTATCTTGGTAAGTCTAAAGTTTGATACCTAATTTGTTTTCTATCATAACTAAGGAAAATTATTAGGTTAACAACTTAGTCTTTAAATCCATAGAAGACGCCAGAAGAATGCAATGTTACCTAATGATAACATAAATGATTTCTCTGAGAACTCATATCTGTTTACTAAATGGAAAACCTGACTGAATAGGAAATGGTTGTGTTTATAACCCTTCTCTCCCCCATTTTGAATCCCTACTTTTATTTTATTCTCTGCAAGTAAGTTGGTACTTTCTTTTATATTTTCCTTTTTATCAATTTATTTTTTAGAGAGTCATACATAAGTACTGCATTTCCATCACTTCCACTACCCCTTTCTTCTCCCCAGACCTCCTTTGTTCCCTTATTACCTCTCAAATTAATATCTTTTCTTTATTTTTGACATATATAGCTATGCACACACACATATATGTAAAAAATAAACTCACCCTGTTGGATCCATTTACTTTTGCTTGTTTGTGTGTTTATGACTGAATGCTTGGGAATAGATAAAGAATCAGGGGATCTACCTTGAAAAATATTGATTCTCCCCCACAGTAATTATCAGTTGCCATAACTTTTCATTTCAGGATAAGCCATTATGAGATTTCCTCAAGCCATGTTTCCTTGTAAACTGGTATTGTCATTGTATGCCTGGTTTAGGTGGTCATGTTGTTATAATTTCATAGGTGCAATTTCCATATCATATATAGAAGATTCTTTCTTACAGTAGATTTTTTGTTCTTCTAGCTTTTATGATTTAGAAAAATTTACATATTTCTCTGGATTTTTTGTAATTATATAATTTTGTTAATTTCTTCGACTACTTTGCTTAATTTGTTTCTTTGGTTTGACTACTTTTAGTCACTTGGATCTTTAGTTTTTAAGCAGGAGATACTTTCTGGGGTCATTTTTTTTTGATTCCGGACTATACAGGAGAATATCTGTCTTAGTACTTCTTAGATCTGATTCAGAGTTTCTGATAGAACGTTGCTGAGAGTTTCCTCAACACTAACAGACCTTGGGGAAGCAGCTGTCTTGACATTCAGAGACCCTGCTGAGGACTACATCTATCTATAGCTGTAGGTGGCACTGTATTAAACATAAAGAACAGAGCAGATTTGGGATGCTAATGGAATTCAGAAGTAATGTGTGAATGCATTTGAAAATGATCCCAGAGTAGCTTATATGTGTACTTGATGTGGGTTCCCTCTGTATGCTGAGATTACCATTAATGAATAAAGGAACTACTTTGGGCCTATAGCAGAGCTATAGGGGAACAGAGGTGTGGGGGGGAGTTAAATGGAATGCTGGGGAAAAGGAGACAGAGTGAGACAGAAGCCATTTAGCCTCAGCGGAGCCAGATGGAACTTTAGCCGGTAAGCCACAGCCATGTGATGATATACAGATTACTTAAAATAGGTTAAATTAAGATGTAAGAGTTAGCCAATAAGAAGCTCGAGCTAATGGGTCAAGCAGTGTTTTAAATAATATAGTTTCTATGAGATTATTTTGGGGCTAAGCATCTGGGAACCAATAAGCGGCCGTCCTCCCTACTACAGTCAACTAATCCAATCATAGGATATGTAAATTTCTCCTTTTTTTCTCCTGTGTGAGGATGATATCTGCATAAGTCATTTTCACCCCTCTTTCTAAAATTTTCCTTTCTTAAAATCTTGCTACATGAAATGTACTGAGGGTGGATTGAAACCCTGACTTTGACTTGGTCCATATAGGAAACTTTCTTTTGGTATACACATATAGCTTGTATTGTATATAGTTTTTGAAAGCAATATGAGAAAAAGCAATGTGCTGAAAATTTAAAAACTGACATGGTTAGTTTTACTTTATGTAGTGTTATTACTTTTATTGCAATACTGTGCAGGAAAGAAACGAAATAACACCTCCTCAGAGAATACTATTTTTTTGCTACAAAATTAAGGTTTTTTTTCCTTTGAAACCATATTGTCACTATGCAGATAGATACTGCTGTGTGAGCCATTGTTAAAACTAAGTAATGGGGGGTTGGAGAGATGGCAGGTATTAGCCCTGGCTCCTCTTACAGAAGATGCAGGTCCAAACCCAGCTCCCAAAGGGGTTAACAACCTTCTGTAATTCACATACCATGAGATCCTAGGTCCTCTTCTGGTTTCCATGAGTATTCATGTACACACAGCATAAACATACATGTAGGTAGAATGTCAATATGCATGAAAATAAAAGCAAGTAAAATGTTAGAAATAAATTAAGTAGTTAAAGCAATAATTCATTCCTATATTTTTGTAGTCATCAGGTAGTTTTGATGATCTACTGTGGACTTATTTACTTATCTATGGCTTAGAAAGTTGGTTGACTAGCTTCAGCTAGCCTCATCAAGGGCATCTTAGCTTTGTTTGTCCTTTAGACTTATAGAGGCCGGTTATCAAAGTTGAGCATATCTACCTCACAGGCAGAGAGTGTCAAAAATAAGCAAATCTGGTATTGCAAGCTCCATCTGAAGCTTCCACTTGAATCATGTGTCAATATTTTATGGTTAAACCAATTCATTAGGCTAAACCTGGCTGTCAAAACTGTACTATCCCAAGTTTGTGGGCTTGTCACAGCAAAGAATGGGAATAGGAGCATGTTATGATTTATCTCCTTGAAAATTCTGTTGATATCTATGTTATTTAAGTAGTGCTGTGAGAGGCTGCTTGAGTTCCTATGGATTGGTTAAGGCCCTTGTCATGTAATTTCCTGCCTTCTGTCCCTGAAACACAACTCATTATCAATTCATAGTTATAAAATGTCTGCTTATAGATACAGCTGCTCTGCTTGTTTAACCCTTCCTCACATGCCTACTCATTCTTCAGCTTTATCTTAGACTTAGAGCATCCCCAGACTCTGGCCAAAAACCACATAGATGCCAGTGACACACACTTAGGCTCATCACCTTCTAGAATTACAAGTCAGTATAAGACTTTCATTTACAAATGAACTAATCTTAGGTATTATGTAACAGCAATAGAAAAAGGGCTAATATCATAGAAGTGAATAATTGAAGGTAATATTTTTCTCTATAAGAGTGGCAGGTCCTAAAGTGAGGGAATCCATATATGTAAATATTTTCATAGGTAGTTATAATATATTTATACCTAATTAGCCACCCAAATATCAGCTTTTGGTATATAAACATTGCTAGTCAATACCCAATAATATGTATATTAAATTCATAAGTAGGAGTTTGTGTATACGTGCAAGAAGAAACACACATGCATACACTCCCATACACAGTTTATAATATGAGCCATATATGTAAGTTTTAAAGTTTGTAGTATCATTTTAACATCATAAATCAAGTATTATGATAGAAACAAAACACAATTTAAGTATTTTTACCAATTTCTTGGGTCATGTTTAAATTTTCTTCAATACAGTTCTTGGAAATTTGGAAAAACATAGCTGTTCACATGATTTATATTTTCAATAAATCCTTTATCAACATAATTTTACTTTATAGTAGTTCTTATAAAACTTAGTCTGATTTAATACATATTTATTTTTCCTAAGTCAGACATATATAATTTTATTATAGATCTTGAGCTTTTCCACAGTGTTATATTTGATAGTACAATGTTGTTAAAAGATAATTTAATATGCTATTTTTGTTTCCATTATTACTTTCTTTCTAAATGTATTCCTGTCAACATAATGTGCTTTATGTATAAATTGACTCTGAAGAACCTGGTATTATCTGAAAGCAGGGTTGTAATTAATCTTCATTGATCATTCTTTGTATTTCTGCTAAACTCAATGTAGCACATTTTATAAAAACCCAAAGACAGATATTGGAGTTTAACCTGAAGGTCAGAAAAGCGAAACAATCAGCCACTGGCTCTTACCTCTACCTCAGTCTGAAATGGCAATCTTTCCTCCAGGAATCCTCACTATGAGACTGAGAACTGTATCCTTATATTTTTCTCTAGGGCTGGGATTAAAGGCATGCACCACTACTGCCCGGTTTCTAGGGTAAACTGGTGTGACTACTGATATTAAAGGTGTGTGTCATCTCTGCCAGGTTGGTAAGTCTGTGACAGACAGTAACAGTATTAATGTGGGCTGTTTTACTCTCTGATCTTCAGGCAAGCTTTATTTATTAAAATACAAATGAAACATCACTACAGTTCATTCTATTAGGATTATGGTTGTGCATGATTTCTTCATGGCTGTCATTTTGTTTCATGTGTGGTTATTTATGAAGTCAAAGTGTAATTGGTCTAATCTTAGTTTTGACATTGACCTAAAAGTGTTTAAAGATAAGCTGATTATTTTCTTCTAAAAGCATAGCAAAGCTGCTTATTTAACAAGGCAAGGGGAGTAATATAGTTTAGTATAATAAATATACAGAAATATACATCAAGCTTGTTGCTTTAAACAGTTTCATGGATCAGAATGATTAAAAAATTCTTAACCTGCGTTCACAAGGCCCAGTGTTTACATTTACCTGCCTTCCGTAACCTTAACTCTTGAGCCTTCATTTAATCTATGAGAACAATGATAGTGAATATGATTTTTTAAAATATATTTCTGGCATGATTAGGACAAATGGCAGATGGCATATTAGAAAGTACATTGCAATGCAATAAATTTACATCTTTGTATGCACTAACTTGACTTAAGAGGTAGCAGTTAATATTGGAAGTAATAAAAAACAGAAAAGCAGAGAATGCTTGGATTTAAACCATGTTAATAACTTTCAGCCTCAGCCAGGTTTGAGATGGTTTGTTGAAGAACAGCATGGTTGTATTCTCTTCTGTCAACTTACCAAAGTAAGATGAATCTGAAATCATCCATAAGTTTTAGACCTAAAAAGAGCTGCAATATGTGTATTAAATATTGCTCACAAATAGACAGCTACAATAGATTTGATTTGCATATATCTGTGTAGAGGTCCAAAGCTAAGTGAAGAAGGAATTCACGAGCAATCAGTGCAGGCAGAGGACAAGCTTCAAAAATGATAGGATGTAAAAAAATGTGAGAGAAAAGTGTTATTCTATATATGTCATAGAGCAACTGATTGTATTGATAAACAATGCTCCAGTCAAATTTCTCAGACTGCATTGTTAAGAATGTGTGGATGGGACAGAGAATTAAGGAAGGACATCCAACAACTGGCATACATTTAAGAAAGAAAGGGTGTCCAGAGAGGCATTGTCAAGGAAACTGACAGCAATTGGTAGATTGGTGAGGAAGGAGAAAGAAAGAATAAAATGTTTAAAAGGTTAAAATCTTTAGTTGAATATATGCAAAATACACTCAGTAACTTTTTAAATAGTGTTTTTTATGTTAAAGTTTATTGAAGTATAGACACTGAAAATGTCAATGTTGTAATTTTTAATTTTATAATTAATGTTTATAAAATCAGGGCCAGAATTCCAATTAATAAGAATATTTCCTTGTAATATTTTAATGATAGACTTGTTCTGCTTGCATCTTCAAAATCCCATATAGCATTTCACCACTTTCCATTAATAGAAAAAATGAATACAGCTTGCATCTCTGCTACACTTTATGCACAGGAACATTTACTATGCCAGGAGAAAATATTTAATGAACACATACCATTGCTGTATTAAGCATCTAAAGATCTCAAATGGAAGAAATGGAGAATAAACGTGAAGACAAAGTGAGAAGTCCTTAAGACGTCTGAAAAAACCTACCATTGAGTAGCACTCACTGAGTCAATGCTCAGAGGAATTTAGGAAAAGGTAAATGCATGAGATATTATCATTTGGAGACTGTCTATAATGTCTTCCCTATATAAAAATAGGCTGTATTTATTCTTTTTATATAGGCAAAGAAAGAATGAGCTCACTAAAGGTCAGCCTAAAAATTGTGAACTTACCTTTGTCTTCTTAAAGGATATAGAGCATACAATTTTCAAACCAACGTTGAAATGAGAAATAGACCCTCTACCAGAGCTACAACTTTTCTGTGGTGGAAGAAAAAGTCAGTGGGTAAAATCATGGAAAGATCTATAGAAGACAGTGCTATTGCTAAAAAAGTGGGCTTATGCTCTATAAAATCCTATGATTTTTCATCACAAATGTCCATTTCTAATCCTTTAAATCCTGCTATGAATGTTTCTTACATTATTTGATGCCTTGGTTTAATTTGAAATGTTCATGATAGGCACATACGAATTAAATCCCTGAAGCTCGGTTGCTGTTGCTGCTTGGGATTTTGTGGAGCATTTAGGAACTTGCTGGAGAGAATAGATCACTAGGTTCAGGATTGATAGTTTATAGCCGCTCCCTGTGTGTTTTCTGCTTCTTTCATATAGATATCATGTGACCAGTTGCCTTGTGCATATGCTGTCATCCCTACTCTACTCTAGGGGACCATATATTTTAATCAAATAAATGCTTATTCTTAAACTTTCTGCTTGTCAAGTAGTAGTTATAGCAATAATGAAAATAACCAATATAGTGCATAACTTTCCAGTATTTGAAATACTGATTTTTATTAGCAGATTTATCAGAAAAAATTATAGCCAGGTAGTGGTGGAATATTCCTTTAATCCCAGAAGCAGAAGCCAGCCTGGTCTACAGTATACATTCCAGCACAGCCAAAGCTGCACAGAAAAACCCTTTCTTGACTCTCCCCCCAAAAGAAAAGAAAGCTTATTGAAATACCTAGATTGTTATTGTTGATGTATCATTGATGAAAATCAATACAAAGAGTATGAGGCAGGACATGCATCAAGAGATCACAAACTAGTGGAAAAGTATATAGCTCTTTACTAAAAGAATTCTTCCAAGGTAATATATTTCGTTTGCTCACTAGGATAAATGAGAAGGTTAAAATGAACTTCAATGGCATGCACAGTTTCAGGTAGTCCAATACTTGAAAATACTTTTAAACAAGGATACTTCAATTTAAACAGCAACACAATGAGGAATTGTTAACAGGTTAAAGAAGTTTTCAGTTCTCTAACCCTTCTAGAGAATCAACCAGTATGAGGGTACCCTAAACATGAGAAACAGGTTCAGTCGTGGTTAAAAGTTTCTTTAATAAAAGATGAGGCCTCATGAGAACTCAAGAAGACAAATATTTGAGATGGAACTAAAGGTGGTTTCATCTCCAGTGTCAAAAAGATATACAGATATACAATTGCACTAATCTCACACTCAGAATTCTTGTACAATGGAGTCTCAAATAGAAACATTAAAAAACTTTTGATGAATGTGGAGACTACATTGTGGAGAACATGGGTTTCTGTGCTTAATTGGCATTGCTGGAGAGACTGACTAAAGCTGCTGATGTCATTGTTCCTGAGAACCAGCACTTGGCATGGTTCTCAATTACTCTATAGAAGAGACATGGACTGTGCCCTTGGGGTTTTACATAAGAACTGGTCAGCAGTGCCCACGTGCTGCAGGCTACTTCCCACTTTTTCTTCTATCAGGTTCAGTGTGGTTAGATTTATGTTGAGGTCTTTAATCCATTTGGACTTGAGTTTTGTGCAGGGTGACAGATAAGGGTCTAATTTCATTCTCCTACACGTTGACATCCAGTTATGCCAGCACCATTTGTTGAAGATGCTTTCATTCTTCCATTG
>PVIU01006272.1:81719-103992 GCA_004026605.1 Ondatra zibethicus | reverse complement strand
CCTCCTGGAAGTTGGAAGCAAACAGGATCATCAAGCAAAAGTTGGAAGCCAGGGGCGGGGATAGAGGTGGGAGAAATTTCATCCGATGGATGGAGATAGAGACAGAGACCCACATTCACATCAGAGCAATGGATTGAGCCCCCAAGGTGCAGGTGAAGAGCAGAAGGTGGGAGAAGATGAGTTAGGAAGTTAGGACCGTCAGGGGCTGGTCCACCTACTGAGACAGTGTGCCTGAACTAATGGGAGCACACCAATCCACCTGGCCTGGGACTGAATGAGTATATGATCAAACCAGACTCTCTGAATGTGGCGGCGAAAGTTGGCAGATGGAGAACCCACAAACAATGACACCAGGACCTAGCTCTTCTGCATGTATTAACTTTTTGAGAACCGAGTCTTTTTGAATACACTCCTTCCTAGGCCAGGAGGGATGGAGGTGGGCCTTGGACTTCCAACAGGGCAGGGCACCATGCCCTCTTTCAAGGAAGAAGGGGGAGGGAGGAGGGGTGGGGGTAGTGGGAGGGGACCGGGAGAAGGGGAAGAAAGGAAAAAAAAATTTTATATCTTTAATTATGTTCTTGACTGGAAAAAATAAAACAAAACAATGTATGGAAAAAAAATAAAAATAAAATTAATTAAATAATATTACACAAATAAAGAATATCCAAAGTAGTTTTAAAAGGATAAAGCAGAAGAATTTATTACAAATATGATTAGGTGTGTGTGAGCATTGAACAAGGCAAGCACTCTACCATCAAGCTGTTTATCTTCCCCAAAGATTTATATTTTCATCAGATTTCATCAAAAAGCAGGATACTAGACAACACTAAAGAAATATTACCTAACTGTTTCTAGACAAAAGAGATAACAGACTACAGGGGAAAAGCTGGTTTCCTTATATTCTGGACTCAAAACCATCATTTTTGAAATAGTTTCTTAAATGTTCAGTAGGTAAGCAGGTGGATATGAAATTATATAGGAAGTTTTGAGATTATAATAAGGTGCACTGAACAAAAATTGAAATTTGAAGTGAAACCTATTTAATATTTATTGAAAGAATACAACAATTTATTATAAAAATGTGTGGACTATTATATTCTTATGTACAAATATTAATTAGCTACTTACAAAACACAGACCTGATACAGGATTATCAACATGAACACTGTTACAGATGAGCTTTAAGATAAATATGAAAATATAAAGAACTTGAAGAGCACTGAAAAGAAACAATACATAACTCTTTGAAAACAAATAAAATTGAATTGAATACTGTTTGAATATCATGTTATGTCAAAAAACTTTAAAAATAAAATAAATTTTTCACAATACAGTAAATAAATGCAGATGAATCAATAAATTATTAGTAGCTATAACAAAAACAATGAATTAAAAACTATCCTCAAAAAAGCATTGAATTTATATGAGATATAGGTAGAGTTGTACGAACAATTCAAGGACCAGTATTTACTATGACAAACTTGTAATTATAAACTAAGGCAAGCATAAGTACTGTAAAAAACAAAACTTAACTAATATAAAAACTAATATAGTTTAGTATGCATAATGAGCAATGTCATTCAGAATAGATTTTCTTTTCAATAAGAACAAATATTATGTCTTATGGGACTATCTCCAGTCATTTTTATAAAGTAGTAAGTTATTAGCCTAGTAGATTTGTGTTCATATGCCTCCACTGTTACTCATTTTAACAACCAAATTACGGACATCAATTATGACTGTTAGACAATTAATTATAATATTGAATGATCGAAGGAATCAAATGAATGAATATTGAATGATGTGGTTGTTTCCCATTGCAGTAGTGTTGCTTTTAAGTATGAAAAGAACTAAGGCATCAATTATAATTATAAGAATATAGTGTATATTGATTTAGTCATAATACTTAAAATCACTATGGTATATTCTAAGGGCATTTTATTATAAAAAATGTTAAAAATATAAAATGTAAAGAGGGATGGTTGTTTTCAATGACAATTTCCAAATTTATTGATTGGACATGGGAAAATCAACAGTAAATTTACATTAATATCAATAAATGTGTTTTATCCCTCCAAAAGAGATTCTGCATAATAGTTGTGGGATGCTTAAATACAGAATCACCATTTCCAGAAAGGCAAAATGAATTAAATTACTTACTTCAAGTAGAACAGTGATGTGTGATGAGTTACTGCACTTAAAATAAAATCAAAACCAAAGGAGCACTATCCACACAACAGACAAAATTGATTTTAATTGTATCTCTCCTTAGTGTATAATTTCCCCATATAAATGTTACTGCAATTTCTATTGGAAATGAAAATGTGTGAGAAAAGGCAGGACTTTACACAGAACAGAAACTGCACATATGTTAAACTGGATAGAACTACATGAATTGTCATTACATAGGTATAAATACTTTGAAAGTAAAATTTAAATTAAAGGCAATGGGAGTCTGCTATCTTGTGGAATCATACCGCTTTTCATTCACACTGGATAACATCTGAAACGGAGTTTTAAGGCTACATCCTTATTGCTGCTGTGCTAATTCTGGAGGCAATTTGACTGTGACAGCAGGTATTTTATTTTTAATTGCATTTTACTTTTTCCAATGCTCTAGTGACACAGAATGTGGTATGTGAATCATTTCAAACAGAAACTATGCGGCATGAGTATTTTAAAATATTAAAGAAATTTAGTAGCCACTGGGTCATATAAACAAAACCATTACTCTGCTAAAGTCATAGCAGATGTTTGTAAAATCATATTTTTAAAATAATTTTATTTCCAAATTTGCAGTTAACAAATATTACTAAAAACAGTTTGAATAAGGAAAATTGAAAAAATACTGTCAGGGCAAAGTATCTAGACTCATAATCCAATAAATGTAGCTGTTACATTTCTTAACAATAACAATAAACAAAAAGAAAATAATCAAAAGAGCAATAAAAACTTTTCTCAAGGGAAATAGCAAAGCCCTGGTCTGAGGCAGAGGGCAGGTGGAGTGGAGGGAACAAATGGAGCAGAGGGAGAGGAGGTTGCAGTCAGGATATATTGTATGAGAGGAGAATAACTTTTAAAAATAAATAAATAAAATATATTCCAAAACATCTACCACTTGGAGAAAAAATGTACTAAAATATACAAAATGACTTTGTGAATTCTTTTGTCACAAAATGAAGAAATTAGATTTTAGGGAAATCTGGGTGAGAAGTTTGTTTGATGCTATTTTAACTTAATTGCTCATTGTTAGATGCTAGGTTTCAGCTTCGAATGAGGGCAGGGTCTGAAGATGGGTAGATGCAAGAGCTGCAATGGAGAAATCAGACATGGGAAATATTTGAGTTTCATTTTAAGAGAGGAAGCACATCTCAGTGTGGCTTCTTCTCCTATTCTAACAACCTGTATCTGCCACAGGCTGTATTTATACACAAAATAATTTCCTCATATGCTTTAATCATTAATTACAAAGTCTTCATGATACACACCTAAAGTCTTCCGTGATTACATAAGCATAACAAAGTAAAAGAAACAAAGTAAAGGAAGCAAGAAAACAGCAAATTCCATGAAAACTAAAATCTAACAATATGATAAAAAATCAATTATGTTAACTCGTTTATTTTTCTTAAATTTGGTGTTGTAAAGCCTTGTGACTGCATTAGACAAGATGTCTCTATTTAAGTTTGAATAAGTTAATAGATAGGAAGTTATTTCCTACTGTAGGTTATATCAAGTTTCTCCTGTATTATTCTATTAATCTACTATAATCTTTCTACAGAAATCTATTTCCTCAGTCCCTCGTTTAAATTTTTTCTTTTACATCTAACATAAGACTACCATTATTTCCCTTAACCTCTGAAATAAAGTGTTCTTCTATCCATTCCTTTTACAGTTAGAGAAACCTTGATGTGACAGGTATGCACAGGAAACCAGACAAGTCACTGAGCTAAGATGTTTCTCTTTGTGTCTCTGTCATAAACTCTTGTTTCCATATGGTCTCTAATTTTATTACAATTCTGCAAGGGTAAAAGAACAAGATTCCTAAAAATATTTACTTTATCTTCAGGAGGATACCAAGGATTGTCATTAATTTTCTAATCAAATATTTTCCTTGACCATGCTAGTTCTCTGTTTCTGAGACAAAACATGAAAACCAAATGATTCTCTTATAGTTTATCAGCTTCTAAAATTACCCTAAGCTTTTCTTCTTTAATGACTTATTTCAGATCTTATGTCTTATGCTTACTAATACCACTTAAACAATAAGTTCTATATAAGACTCAGTTTCTTACATAGCTAATTCTTCCAGGGAATCCCCATAAATTTTATCCATAACATCACCTACTATAAGAATTGTTACATTGTTCCAGTTCCAGCCTTCAGTGAATGGGCCTTAACAGCAAGAAGTTCAAACATTAAACATCTCAAAGACAAAGGAAAGAGTTTTGTAGCAACTTCCAGCAAGGGTAGTGAAGAGTTGGTGCAAATCTTTCCAGCACTGGAACTTCAAGCAGTGCCTTCAAGATGCGTAGTATTGACAGTTGGGGCAATCAGCGTAAATAAAAAGTGGATAATATAAAGGCAAATCATGATCAAAAATTTCCTCTTTGTATACAAAATTTTCCTTTATGTATAAGTAAAATTATACATATAACATATTTAACATAAGAAAAGAAGATGATGTAACAATAATGCCCTTTTATGGAAAGCTCCATGTCAAAGCCCTTACTCCAATTACTATGTCTAACCAGTAGCATTTTATCAGCTTCGCTTGTAACTGGAATTTTTCATATGTTTTCTTCCTGTTTTTTTTAATGTCTTCTAAATTATTGAAATAGAATTGGCTAAAGAATCCATGAATTAATTTTCCATACAATAACCCATGTCCTAGAATTTTGTATACATGTATTTTCAGGATTATTTGAAGTCTGTGTTCCATATTTTCTAGATTCAGTTATTTCATAGTGTTAAATTCACAGTTCAGTTACTTCCTTGAAAAAGCATTACCTTGCACTTATTTTGCTTGATCTAACTAAACTTGAAAACAGTTTACATTAGTCCATTTGTCCCAGAAAATTTTAGAGGTTTAATTTATCTTTCTAAATAAATATATTTACTCATCTTATATAACATGTATTCATATGAAAAATATTAAGAGACAAAGAAAACTGAGTAGAACATCACCTAACTACCTAGTACTATCCTTGGTGTACTTTGGTATATATGATTCTTTGCTTGCATGTGTTTGACACTTCAGCACTTTAAATACCTTGTAGATATTATTGAATAACTTCAATATTTATTCGAAATATAAAGTTATAAGAGAGAGAAAAAGCATTCTTTGTAGAAAATGTAGGCTATATAAATATATAATAATAGTAACCACTTTTCCAGAGAAAAGATAATATTGAACTTAATATTTTTATAAACTTATGGATAAATAAAATAGTGATCCTAACAATTTAATTACTGTATAGCATGAATATGAATTATATATGCCTACACATGAAGGCATTTATGCGACCACATATGTGAACAGATAATGAATATTTATATTGAGAAACTTTACTCATTTTTTGATTTTAATTTACTTTATTTCTGTTCTCCGCTGTGGAGCACTGAGACTACACCTTTGCCCATGCTAGACAATAATTTTACCAGTAGACTTTGCCCCAATTCCTGTTTTTTAAATTAATTTTGAATATGGAAGATCAGTTATTTACCTAACAGTGATCACTATTTGTTAGCAAATCTACCTTCATATGGTCCTACCATCTGTTATTGTTGAGTTCTTTTTCAAAATGCAGTTAATATCCACTATTCATAGTATGACTTCAAACAGCAATCACAAAAATAAAAGTATATAGAAACTTTAAAATAAATTATGAAAAAATCTATTATTTTTTTTCTTTCCACTTTTCTCTCAAATATCCTCACTTTGCAAAAACAAGTGAGACTTCAAGCTGTGCTCTTATTTGTAATGGTAAGTATCATTTCGGTGGCCATGTGGCTACACAGCATGGGGCAGCTATGAGGAACCATGATGAAAAACGACAGGTGCAAAATGTGAAAAGTTTATGCACAACAACCTCGGCTTTCCGAAGGCTTCAGGTTTGCCCACCGTCAGAGTGCCTTGATCCGCTGTGCTTTAAAACAAGGAAGGGAATTCACCTGTTTTGCCGTGAGCAATAATTAAGATCAAACAAAATATGCTTTGCAACCATAAAACATGACAAGTGAGAGTGAAAAGGTCCTTTTCAGCAAGGGCGATAGAAGCCGCTCTCCCCACAAACAGCCTGTGTTATTATGAAGTGAAGCGCAGTGGTAATAACCCAGAGGCAAATAGATTAAAGGAAAGAAGAGCTAAGCAGGTGGTAGAGAAATATTTGCACTTCCACAGAATAAATAATTTTAAACACTCAAGGAAAACTAAGGGGCAGAGACCTCATGAGACTACCAAAATATATTCCCCATGCCCATCACACCTCCTCAGTCATATAAGACATCCTGAGTTTCAGAAGAGTAGATGGAAGTATATTTGTAAAATAAAAATAACTACTAATTTCTGATAAGCTAACATACTTCAAAAGATACAAATAATATATATGTATTTATATTATATATTATTTTTGAACATGATAAAGTTGTTAAGTAAAATGTAAACATTTTAAGTCTCATTACACAGATGATATGTGATAATTACTTGTACTAAAGGTGATCTCAGTGTGCTTTTTCATGAGAAAGCCTAGTAACTGGAATTACGGCTTTGAAAGACCTCCTCAGGACTATTAAAAAGTACAAATGTTCTCCATAAACTGATAGTAAGCCCTTATTGCTAAACACAACACCTACATAATTTACAGAACATGAAAAAGTCAAGCTAATGCCTACCTAGAGTTTTCACCCCTACTGATTAATGTTCATGGTACTAGAAAGTGTGCTGCATGCTACCAGAAGAGAACAGTAAACACTAATTCAGGTACAAACCTTTGTACTTCCCGCAAGATATGCTGGTGCAATATTGACATAGCAGTTGTGGGAGTAATCAATTACTGTGGGATTTTAAGGCTCACACCATAAAATGGAACCCATGCCCAACACTGCTGTGGTAGAAATGAACTTGAGACTAGATAGGTCAAGAACCTAGAGGAAAACCAAATACTACTGTTCTGCTAAAGGAACACAACAATAAAATGAGTCCCATTGCTATTATTCTATACACATGGATCAGTGTCTTGCACAGCCAGCATCTGAGAAGCCATACTGCAGTAGACAGGAATGGATACAAAGATCCACAGCTGGCCAATATGCAGAAAGTGAGAGGTCTTGGAACACTCAGTCCTAAATAGCATGTCTCCATCAAATCCCATCCCACTTGGCTCAGGAAACCCTGTGGAAGAGGAGGCAGTCAGAGTATAAAAACCAGAAGTAATAGAAGACAACAAGGAAACAATGTCTTCTAATCACAGCAAGACCAATGCATCTATGAGCTCACAGAGACTGTATAGCAGCTTCGATAGTGCCAGCACAGGTCTGGTCAGATGGGTCCAAGAACTGAGAAGTAAAGTAGACACAAGCCTGCATCCTTAGCCCAGAAGCTATCTCCATTTGATAAAGGTTGACAAATGAAATTTTAGAGGGCTTCCATAAAGTTTGTCTTGATATAGAAACTTCTCTAAAGGTCAGGACTCATGCCCAGCAGTAGATGACCAACATGACAAACTCAATGGCATTTTAGGAAGTTTTTTTTTCTCGTAATGCTTTGTCAGAGATTTTTAATTTTATTTTACGTTTTGTTTTTCGGGGTTTTTTTTGTTTGTTTTTTTACCCTACAGTTTTTTGCATATACAGTATTGTTTCCAATTTAATGATTTTATGTGATTTCTCTGCATGTGTCTCTGCATCTATATGTGTTTCTTATGCTTTTTTAAAAATCCCTTTTTCTTTTGTTTGGCTTATTTTTATTTTATCTAGTTTATTTTATTGTTATTTTTTGATGCCTGCTGGCATTCTAAGGGAAAGAACGTTGATTTTGGAGAGTGGCTAACAGGGAGTATAGGGAAGGTTGGGAGATGGGAAACTGTAATTAGAATATATTGTACAAAAAAATCTATTTTTAATAAAAAAATTTTTGTTGAACACCAAATACTCTATCCCATCAGAAAACACATTATTTTATTATTATTATTTTATTTATTTATTTTTCCATTCGAAAATGTTCACTTCCTCCCCTCCTCCCCATTCCCCTCCCGCTCCCCCACTCGCCCTCCTCCCTCCCTGTCCAGTCTTAAGAGAGGGAATTCCAAAGCCGTCCCCGCTCCATCCAGACCTAGGAAGGTGTGCATCCAAACAGACTAGGGTCCAAAAAAGCCAGTACATGCAGTAGAAACAAGTCCCAGTGCCATTATCAATGGCTTCTCAGTCAGCCCCCATTGTCAGCCACATTAAGAGAGTCCTGTTTGATCACATGTTCCTTTAGTACCAGTCCAGCTGGATTTTTGCTCCCATTATTTCAGGCACACTGTCTCAGTGGGTGGACCAACCCCTCGCGGTCCTGACTTCTTTGCTCATATTCTCCCTCCTTCTGCTCTTCAACTGGACCTTGGGAGTTCAGTCCAGTGCTCTGATATGGGTCTCTGTCTCTATCTCCATCCATACCCGGACGAAGATTCTATGGTGATATTCGAGATATTCCTCAGTGTGACTATGGGACAAGGCTAGTTCAGGCACCCTCTCCTCTGCTACCCAAGGACTTAGCTGGGGACATCTCTGTGGACACCTGGGATCCCCTCTAGAGCCAAGTCTCTTGCCCACCCTAAAATGGCTCCCTTAATTAAGATATCATCTTCTCTGCTCCTATATCTGCCCTTCCTCCATCTCAACCCTCCCGCTCCCCCAAGTCCTCCCCAATCCTTCCCTTCTCCCTTCTCTCTCCTCCCTCCCCTACACTCCACCCCGCCCCCACCCCCATGCTCCCAACTTTTGCCTGGTTGATCTTGTCTGCTTCCAATTTCCAGGAGGATTTATATATGATATTCTTTAGGTTCACCTTATTATTTGGCTTCTCTAGGCTTGCGAACTATAGGCTCAATGTCCTTTGTTTATGGCTAGAGTCCACTAATGAGTGAGTACATACCATAATCATCTTTTTGGTTCTGGGTTAACTGACTCAGGATAGTGTTTTCTATTTCCAACCATTTGCACAAAAATTCAAGATGTCATTGTTTTTTACTGCAGAGTAGTAGTCTAATGTGTATGTGTTCCAAACTTTATTTATCCATTCTTCCATTGATGGGCATCTAGGTTGTTTCCAGGTTCTGGTATTACAAATAATGCTACTATGAACATAGTTGAACATATGCTTTTGTAGTATGATTGGGCATCTCTTGGGTATATTCCCATGAGTGGTATTGCTGGATCCTGAGGTAGGTTGACTCTCAATTTCCTGAGAAACCACCACACTGATTTTCAATGTGGTTGCACAAGTTTGCATTCCCACCAGAAATGGATGAGTGTTCCCCTTACTCCACATCCTCTCCAGCATAGGTTATCACTGGTGTTTTTGATTTTAGCCATTCTGACAGGTGTAAAATGGTATTTCAAAATTGTTTTGATTTGCATTTCCCTGATCACTAAGGAAGTTGATCATGACCTTAAGTACCTTCTTCTGTTGAAAATTCTCTGTTCAGTTCAGTACCCCATTATTTAGTTGGGTTATTTAGAATTTTAATGTCTAGTTTCTTGAGTTCTTTATATATTTTGGAGATCAGACCTTAGTCTGATGTGGGTTTGGTGAAGATCTCCCATTCAGTAGGATGCCTTTTTGTCTTAATGACAGTGTCCTTTGCTTTACAGAAGCTTCTCAGTATCAGGAGATCCTATTTATTCATTGTGGCTCTTATTATCTGTGCTACTAGGGTTATACGAAGGAAGTGGTCTCCTGTGCCCATGTGTTGCAGTCTACTTCCCACTTTCTCTTCTATCAGGTTCAGTGTGGTCAGATTTATATTGAGGTCTTTAATATTTTGGACTTAATTTTTGTGCATGGTGATAGATATGGATCTATTTTCATTCTTCCACAGGTTGACATCCAGTTATGCCAGCATCATTTGTTGAAGATGCTTTCTTTCATCCATTGTATAATTTTAGCACATTTTTCAAAAATCAGGTGTTCATAGTTTTGTGAATTAATAAACAGGTCTTCAATTCGATTCCTTTGGTCAACGTCTCTGTTTTTATGCCAATACCAAGCTGTTTTCATTACTATAACTCTGTAATAGAGTTTGAAGTCACAGATGGTAATCCCTCCAGAAGTACCTTTATTGAATAGGATTGTTTTGGCTGTCCTGGGTTTTTTGTTTTACCATATAAAGTTTATTATTGTTCTCTCAAGGTCTGTAAAGAATTTCTTTGGGATTTTAATGGGGATTTCACTGAATTTATAGAATGCCTTTGGTAGAATTGCCATTTTTACTATGTTGATCCTACCAATCCATGAGCATGGCAGATCTTCCATTTTCTGGGGTCCTCTTCAATTTCTTTCTTCAAAGCCTTAAAGTTCTTGTCAAATAGATCTTTCACTTCCTTGGTTAGTGTTACCCCAAGATACTTTATGCTATTTGTGGCTATCATGAAAGGTGAAGTTTCTCTGATTTCCCTCTCTGCTTCTTTATCCTTTGTGTATAGGAGGGCTACTGATTTTTTTTGAGTAGATCTTGTATCCTGCCACATCACTAAAGGTATTCATCAGGTGTAGGAGTTCTTTGGTAGGGTTTTTGGGGTCACTTATGTTCACTATCATATCATCTGCAAATAACGAAAGTTTGGCTTCTTTTTCAATTCGAATCCCCTTGATCTTCTTATGTTTTCTTATTGCTATTGCTAAAACTTCAAGACCTAGGTTGAAGTGTAATGGAGAGAGTGGACAGCCTTGTCTTGTTCCTGATTTTAGTGGAATGGCTTTCAGTATCTCTCCATTTAATTTGATGTTAGCTGTTGGCTTGCTGTATATTGCTTTTATTATATTTAGGTATGATCCTTGTATCCCTAATCTCTCCAAAACTTTATCAGAAAGGGGTGTTGAATTTTGTCAAATGCTTTTTCAGCATCTAATGAAATGATCATATAGTTTTTTCTTTCAGTTTATTTATATGATGGATTACATGGATAGATTTTCATATGTTGAACCAGCCCTGCATCTATGGGATGAAGCCTACTTGATCATACTGGATGATTTTTTGATGTGTTCTTGGATTCAGTTTGCCAGTATTTTATTGAGAAATTTTGCATCGATGTTCATGAGTGAGATTGGTCTGTAATTCTCTTTCGTGGTTGAGTCTATGTGTGGTTTTGGTATCAGGGTAACTATAGCTTCATAAAAAGAGTTTGGCAATGACTCTTCCTTTTCTATTATGTGAAACACATTAAAAAGTATAGGTATTAGCTCTTCTTGTAAATTCTGGTAGAATTCTGCATTAAAACCATCTGGTCCTGGGCTTTTTTTGGTTGGGAGGTTTTTGATGACAGTTTCTATTTCCTCATGACTTATAGGTCTATTTAAATTGTTCACCTGATATTGATTTAATTTTGGTAGTTTGTACTTATCTTAAAAAATGTCCATTTTCCAATTTTGTGGCATACAGGCTTTTGATATAAGAACTAAGGATTCTCTAAATTTTCTCAGTGTCTCGTTATGTCCCCCTTTTCATTTCTGATGTTATTAATTTGGGTGTTCCCTCTCTGCCTTTTGATTAGTTTGGATAGGTGTTTGTCACTGTTGTTGATTTTCTCAAAGAACTAGTTCTTTGTTTCATTGATTGTTTTCTGTGTTTCTATTTTGTTGATTTCAGTCCTCAGTTTGATTATTTCCTGTCTTCTAGTACACCTGGGTGAGTCTGCTTCTTTATTTTATAGAGATTTCAGCTTTAAAGTCTCAAATGTGAGCTTTCTCCATCTCCATTTTTTTTTAATGTGGGCACTTAGTGCTATGAACTTTCCTCTTCGCACTGCCTTCATAGTGTCCCATAGGTTTGGGTATGTTGTGTTTTTATTTTCATTGAATTCAAGGAAGGCTTTAATTTCTTTCTTTATTTCTTCTTCCCCCAGGAGTGGTTCAGTAGTTCACTGTTCAGTTTCCATGAGTTTGTAGGCTTTCTAGGGGTAGAATCATTGTTAAATTCTAACTTTATTCCATGGTGATCCGATAAGACACAGGTGGTTACTAGAATTTTTTTTATCTGTGGGTGTTTCATTTGTTACTGAGTATGTGATCAATTTTCAAGAATGTTCCATGAGATGCTGAGAAGAAGGTATATTCTTTCCTGTTTGGGTGGAATGTTCTATAGATATCTGTTACATCCATTTGATTCATTACATCTGTTAGTTCTCTTATTTCTCTGTTAAGTTTCTGTCTGGTTGACCTGTCCATTGGTGAGAGAGGAGTGTTGACATCTCCTACTATTAGAGTGTGGGGTTTGATGTGTGCTTTGAGGTCTAGTAATGTTTCTTTTACATATGTGGTTCATTTTATATTAGGGGCATAGATATTCAGGATTGAGACTTCATCCTGAGGAATTGTTCTTGTTATGAATATAAAGTGTCCTTCTCCATCTCTTCTGATTTATTTTAGTTTGAAATCAATTTTGTTAGACATTAGTATAGCCATACCCGCTGTTTCTCAGGTCTGTTTGACTGAAAAACCTTTTCCCAACCCTTTACTCTGAGGTAATGTCTGTTTTTGTTGTTGAGGTGTTTCTTGTAAATAGGAGAATGTTAGATCCTGTTTTCATATCCATTCTCTTAACCTGTGCCTTTTTATAGGTGAATTGAGTCCATTGATATTAAGTGATATTAATGACCAGTGGTTGTTAACTCCAGTAATTTGTTAGGTGGTAGTGTTTGTGTGTTTCCCTTCTTTGAGATGTGCTGGTGGAGGGTTGTTATATATCTGTGTTATTATGTGTGTTGTTGGCTTCCCTTGGTTGTTGTTTTCCTTCTATTACTTTCTGTAAGTTTGGGTTTGTGGTTACTTATTGTTTAAATTTGTTTTTGTCCTGGAATATCTTGTTTTCTCCATCCGTGGTGAAAGAAAGCTTTGCTGGTTACAGTAGTCTGGGTTTGCATCCATGGTCTCTTAGTGTCTGCAGCACATCTATACAAGACTCTCTGGCTTTATGGTTTCCATAGAGATGGCAGGTGTAATTCTGATAGCTTCCCCTTTATAATTTATTTGACCTTTTTCCTTTGCAGCTCTTAGTATTCTTTCTTTATTCTGTATGTTTTGTGTTTTGATTATTATATGGTGAGGGGATTTTTTTTGATCCAGTCTATTCAGTGTTCTGTATGCTTCTTGTGCCTTCATAGGAATATCCTTCTTTAGGATGGGAAAGTTTTCTTTTATAATTTTGTTGAATATATTTTCTGGGCCTTTGAGCTGTAATTCTTCTCCTATTATTCTTAGGTTTGGTCTTTTCATTATATCCCAGATTTCCTGGATGTTTTGTGCAAAGAATTTGTTGGATTTGTTGTTTTCTTTGATCAATGAGTTCATTTTCTCCATAGTATTTTCAGCATCTGAGATTCTTTCTTCTATCTCTTGTATTCTATTGGTTATGCTTGTCTCTGTAGTTCCTGTTCATTTACCCAGTTGTTCCGTATCTAGCCATCCCTCTGTTTGTGTTTTCTTCATTACCTCCATTTCTGTTTTCATGTTTTGAACTGTTTCCATTACCTGTTTGATTGCCTTTTCTTGGGTTTCTTGGGTATCTTTGAGGGATTTATTCATTTATCCTAACTTTTTGTTAGTCTTCTCATCCATTTCTTTAAGGGAGTTTTTCACCTCCTGTTTAAGGGTCCTTATCACTTTCATAATGTTATGTTTAAAGTTGATTTCTTCTACTTCTTCTGGATTAGGGTGTTCAAGTCTTCCTGCTGCATGTTCGCTGGATTCTGGTATTTTCATGTTGCTTTTCAGGTTGTTGGAGGAATTCTTGCATTGGCGCCTGCCCATCTCTTCCTTCAAATGTGGTCAGGAGAGTCTTGGCATCTTGGTCCAATCTTTGCTGTGTCTTGAGTATACTGTGTACTTGGGGTTTTTTCTTGGTCTGTCCTCTCTTAGGTCCCCTCAGCACTGGAGTTGGCTTTCAGATAACCTCCACCCTGAAGTAGGCTGTTTTGGTGGATCTAAGGACCCCGCAGATGAACAGGAGTGCTTGGTGGCAAGATGGGATGGGGTAAATAGAGAAAGCCAGTAGCCGGGAAGATGCCCCGCTGAATGGCCAAGAATGTTTAGGGAATTGGAGGGGGTCTGTACTCCATTGCCAGGGCGGCTGGCCCGCTGGACGGGCACACACTTACCCCTACAGATGGATCTCCTCAGTACAGAAGCAGGACCTCTTGCTGGCCAAGGACCTGGCAGACGAAAAGGACAGGCTTGGTAGGTGCGGGGTTGTGTGGAACAAAGAAACCCGTGTATCAGTAGCACTCAGCATTGGGTCCCAAGACCCTCAGCCCTGAAGCAGGCTGAGTTGGGGGATTGTAGGACCCCACAGGGGATTCTAGGACCCCACAAATGGAAAGGGGTGTTTGGGGACAAGCTGGGATGGGATAAATAGAGAAAGCCAGTAGCTGGGGAGAAGCCCCGCTGAATGGCCAGAAAGTTTAGGGGATTGGAGGGTTCCTGTACTCTATTCCCTGGGACATAGGGCTGGCGGGGGGGGGGGCGACACACACATACCCCTCAGGATGGATCTCCTCAGTACAGGAGCAGGGCCTCTTGCTGGCCAAGGACCTCGTAGACAAAAGGGCAGGCTTGGTAAGTGCAAGGTCTTGCGGAACAAAGAAACCCCTACATCAGTAGCACTCACCACTGGGTCCCCAGACCCTCAGCCCAAAGCAGGTTGAGTTAGGGGATCCTAGGACCCTGCAGATGGAAAGGGATGGGAAACTGTAATTAGAATATATCGTATAAAAAGATCTATTTTTAATAAAAATTTTTGTTGAACACCAAATACTCTATCTCATCAGAAAACACATATTATTTTTTTCATGAATTATTGCATCAGGTATTTCTTCTGTAAAGTTTATATGTATGAGTATATATATATATATATTTCTATATGAATGTATTTCACATTAAAATAATATTTTATAGAAAAGTGTAATATGGGAGACAGGATTATTGTTGCTGTGAAACAACATCATGACCAAAAGTAACTTCGGAAGAAAAAGGTTTATTTGGCTTATGCTTCACTATCCATCATCAACCGAAACCTGGGCAGGAACTCAAAGAGGGTGGCCGTCTGCAGTCAGGAGCTGATGCAGAGACCTTGGAGCAGTGTGGTTTACTGATGTGTTCCTCATGGCTTTCCTGGTGTGCTTGCTTCTAACATCAATGACAAGCAATGGGGTCTGGTACCACCAAGAATAAACTGGACCCTCCTTCATCAATAACTAATTAAGACAATACCCTGCAGGCTTGCCTACAATGCATTCTTATAGAGGCATTTTCTCAGTTGACTATAATTTGTATCAAGTTGACATAAAACTAGCCAGTACATATAACTATTGAACCCTGATGAATCATTGGACATGACGATAAAAGCACTTATTTGTATATTTGAAATTATTAGTTCACCATCATGGTGAAGAAGAGAACCAATCTCTAAGCTGTGTTCTGACTTTCATATGCATGTCATACATAGCAGGTGTCAGCCCACATACATACACACACACAAATAAATGTAGAATCAAAAACAATTTTAAAAAAAGAAATACTACAGAGAAAACAAATATGCAACTTGGTATTTTTGGGTCCAATACTGAATTATCTCTCAATTAAGGAATGAGGCATATTTCCTAAACCTACTTCTACTCAGTTGGAAGAACTGTCTTCACTGCAGAGAGAATGCATTTAATGACTTGTGACCTATTATTCTTGCTACACTTTTTTTTTATTCTCTTACTTTTTGTGTTTTGCAACCTTTCATGAAATATAACCAGGACTAGTTCTTAAGACTTTTAGGATGTCTTTTAAAATGCTGAACTTAATTAATGACTACTACCCCATAGCCTAGGAATTTTCCCGGCCTTTGGTAAGCATATGGAGGCTGGAAACCTGAAGGTCACTGCACAATTTTCATGCAGCTTGTCGGGTTGGAGAGTGTTTTCTTCCAGGCAACCCAAAATGTCTCATGCCCTTTCAGGCACATCAGCTGGACTCATCCTGTTCTGGGCAGTTTTTCTCGTTTGAGCCTTTTCTAGGCAACTTAGCTTGTCTGAGAGTATCTTTCTGGATTCCTTCCTTATTCATTTTTCACTTAAGGTTTTAACTTTTATTTTATGTGTGTGGGTGACTTTTTTGAATGTATGTCAGTGCACCATGTGTGTGCAATGTCCCTAGATTACAGAAGAGGACAGTGTATCCCCTGAAGCTAGAGTTATAGACAGTTATAAATTGCCATGTTGGTGGGGAGAAGTTAATCTGGGCACTATAGAATTGCAGTCAGAGTTCTTAATGGCTGAGCTATCTCTCCAGCCCCCATGTCCTTTCTTACTATGTAAGCTTGGGGAAGATGAGATCTAGTTCCTCTGAATAGTTTCAGGGACTTGCTAAGGCTTTATCATTGTTTACTTTTGAGTATCAAGGGGCTTCTCTTTTGAACATGCTAAATCACAAAATTTTTCCCTGCAGGATGGAATGTTTCACCATTGAAGATATTACTGTACAATGTAACTCAAAAAACTGAAGAGTATAATGACAAAGATGAAATCTGTCTATCAATTGACATGTTGTCTAACTACCCATTCATTATTATAGCTATTTCTCTATATACAAAGAATGACAAAAAGTACAAGAAAATGTAAACAAAGTCATAGATATGGAGAGATAGAATACTAAAAATTATATTGTTAATACTGTTGATATAATAAATAAGTTGTTGCCTTCTTCAAAACTCTTACATTATGAAAAGGTATTTATAAAATAATGATAAGTAATTAATGCAATATATCTATCAAAAATCATTAATAAAATATTATATGCTGGAATTTTTATTTAAGTTTGGTTACAAGTTGTTAGTGTGTTTCTAAATATGGTTGTTTGTGGTGTGTGTGTGTGTGTATATATATATGCATGTGTATATGTATGTATATATGTATTGTGTGTGTGTGTTATTTACTGTAAGTAGAATTTAAAGTGAAAGTAATTGTTTTAGTCACAGACAACAAAAGGCAACTACTTTATATTTTGGGAATGAATGGTCAGTGATGACAACTGATAATTTTCTGTTTCAGAATATTTTTCAAATGAACTGCATCTAAATATTTCTCTTAGTATGTGTAAATATTTCCACTTCCCCATTTACTGACCATGTTCCTTTTTAAATGTAATGTTGAAATCTCAAAATTCTTAGCATTCTACTAGTTGTAAAGTGAAATATCTGCTTGTAGAGTTGTACAACATTTACTCCACAGTGAGGAATATTAAGAAGTTTTCAATGTACTTAACATTCATTCATGTATAGTTTTTATAAGAGCTTCTATGTAAGTCCTTTGACCACTAATAAGACAGACTGCCTATCATTTTGTTGTTGAACTCTTAGAGTTATTTAAATATCTAGATATAAAATATTAAAGAGATATTAATTTGCATTTCTCATACCAATTTTGTGTAGTACCTTTCCAATATTCTTGCATGTTACTTGGTACATCTAAAGATTCTTTTTTGTAATAGCCAAATCCAATTTATTCTCCTTTATAATGTTTCCACATAGATAATGCATGAGATGGTTAATCTTTAATGTCAACTTGATAGAAATTAGAATCACCATGAAAATAAGTTTCTTGGAGACTCTGTGAAGGAATTTTTGGCTTACACTGACTCATTGTGAGTATAGATGGAAGCGTAACAATGAACATTGAGCTGAGCATCAGAATTCATTACTCTTGTTAGACTATGACCAACTGCTTCATAATCATTCTGGTTTGTGTCACCCTGGCATGATGTACTGAGTCCTGAAACAATGAGTTAAAAAATAAACTTTCCTACCTAAAGTTGTCTTTATCGGGTAGTAAGTACCTAATTCAGACAATATTTTACCCTAACAATGAGTTTTAATTTTGTCCTATTTCTTTTTACACATGTCTATACAATCAGAACACTATATGGAACACAAATGCAGGGAGTACAGCAAAAGCCCAGCTGAGCAGTTCTGCTCTCCACAGAGGGACAAATGAGGTCTTTACAGAAAACTTTTCTAACCATACTGAAGAGACGATGGGATATTTTCATCATTGGCCTGCTACTCAAGAATCTTGATAAATTCACTAACATTCAAGTTTTTTCTAGATTTTTTTGGATTCCTCATGTATACATTGTCATGTAGAAATAATGACAACTTCGCTTAGAAGGTCCATTCTAAATGTCACTCTTTCCTTCCAAATTCTAAAGGACAACTGGTTTATAGCAACTGTTATAAAAGGAAACAATGAGTGCTACCAAAAACATTTGGAGTTTTCAAGATTTTTCTAGCTAATGCTAGTCAAACCTGATTTTTCTATTTTTTTATATTCTTTTATTTTCATTCAAAAAAATTACACTTCCTCCCCTTCTCCCAGTCCCCTCCCACTCCCCCACTAACCTTCCTCCTGCTTCCTTAAGAGGGGGCAGGGTACCCTGCCATGTGGGAAGCCCAAGGCCCTCTCCCCTCCATCCGGGCCTAGGATGGTGTGCACCATATAGACTAGATTCCCAAAAAGCTAATACATGCAGAAGAGATAGGTCCCAGTGCCATTATTGATGGCTTCTCAGTCTGTCCCCATTGGCAGCCACATTTAGAGAGTCCGGTTTGATCACGTGCTCATTCAGTCCAGGTCCAGCTGGATTTGGTGAGCTCCCATTAGATCAGGCACACTGTCACAGTTGGTGGACCAGCCTCTCCCGGTCCCGATTTCCTTGCCTATCTTCTCCCACCATCTGTTCTTCAACTGGACCTTGGGAGCTCAGTCCATTGCTCTGATGTGAATGTGGGTCTCTCTCTCTATCTCCATCCATCAGGCAAAATTTCTATGGTGATGATCAAGATATTCATCAATGTGACTATGGGACAAGATTAGATCAGGCACCTTCTCGTCTGCTGCCCAAGTACCTAGCTGGGGACATCCCGGTGGACATCTGTGATCCCCTCTAGAGCCAAGACTCTTGCCAATCATAAAATGACTCCCTTAATGTAGATATCCCTTCTCCAATATACACCCTTCCTCCATTTCCACCGTCTCACTCCCCCAAGCTCTCCCCAGTCCATCCCTTCTCCCTTCTCCCCCCTTTCTCCCTTTCACCCCCTCACCCCTACCTACACCCCTATCACCATTTCTGTGCCTCCACCTTTTGCCAGGCAATCTTGTTTGCTTCCAATTTCCAGGAGAATCTATATATGTTTTTCTTTGGGTTCTCCTTGCTATTTTGCTTTTCTAGGCTTGTGAACTATAAGCTTAATGTTCTGTGTTTATGGCAAGGTTCCACTAATGAGTGAGTACATACCATAATCATCTTTTTGGGTTTGGGATATCTCACTAAGGATAGTGTTTTCTATTTCCAACCATTTGCATTAAAATTTAAGGATGTCATTGTTTTTTACCACTGAGTAGTATTCTAATGTGTATATATTCCACACTTTCTTGATCCAGTCTCTCATTGATTTTGGGCATCTCTTGGGTATATGTTAAAGACCATTGAAATCTCAGTATATTCACTATTTCACATTTTGATAAAATTTAACTTTGCAAGTTTGCATGGGATTTGAACCTCATAAATGTAAATAAGCCCTAATACAATATGTTTTAGGCTCATACGTAGAAATGTATTGAGCAATGCACAGAGTTCTTCTAGAGAATTCACTGTATTAGGATAAACAGGAAGGGATGACATCAGAATTGAATCTGTCCTTGATGAAATAACAGAGTGCAAGATGAATTGAGAATACTATTAAAGGAACATTATTGTTTTCCTAGAAACTGAAAAATATGAGAAGCCATGGTATGAAAAGAAGTAGTTCAAGTGAAATAACCCTAGCCATTCTTATGGTGTTCTTCAAACAGAAAACAAGAAGAAAATTTGTATCTCAAAGGAAGCAGGCAAAAGAAATGCAAGATCAAAATAGCTATTGTAAATTAATAGTAGCAACTCTCTCCTAAAAATGTCATCCTTAGATTGTTTTAGTCAACAAGAACCTACTAGAAGCCATCCATATGACATAGTTTGAGTATGGATTCTATAAGTTAAATGGCCATTGGGTTCTTTAATCCCATCTGCTCTTTTTGCCCTTTCAGACATGAAGGAGAAGATGACCTATGTCATCTTGTAGCATTTGTATATTATTCTATTCTCATGACAGTTTCATTTCATAGAACAATAGTCACTGGAGCAAATCATTTCAGTGAGCCTTTTAAAATGACTAAACTTTCTTTAAAAAATTGTCCAAGTTTAATAGAGTTTAGCACTTGCCAGTTGATAAGCGTGTCTAATATTTTTTTTGCAGAAGTTGTATTTAGCTGCTTCTTTTATACTTGACAACACTGCATTATGTATAAATTCAAAGGCCTACCACATTTACATGTATCAGCTCATTTGCAAGTGTCCCAGAAATACAGCTGAACATATGGGGGAATACACAAAATATCCCAAAAATCAAGTGGTACAGGATGTGCATCAGAGAACACGGGGGATGACTGAGCTGGAAGCTGTGCCACAGTGATGTTCCTTTTTGCCAGCTGAGCTGTTTCATATGTAGACCTACACAAGTGACCACTGTGAGATGCAGATGAAAATGAAGGAGCACCTTGATACAGTACTCTGTAGCAGACTCTCATCATGAAAAGATATAATTGAAGGGTAGAGCTCTAGATTTCTTAGTTCTCTCTCTACGGCTGTGGTAAGCGCCATGACAAAGGCAACTTGGTTAGGAAAGGAGTTATTTTTCTTGCATGTCTGTATCACTGTCCATCATTGATGGAATCTATTGCAGGAACTCAAAAAATGCAAGAACCTAAAAACAAGACCTGAAGCTTATTTCTCTGAATTATTTCCCATGGTTTGCTCAGCCTGCCTTCACTCACAGCCCAGGAACACCTACCTGGGGATGTCGCCAACCACAGTGGGACATACCCTCTCACATTAAACATGAATCAAGAAAATTTCCCTCAGACTTCCCTATCAACCAATATGATAGGGGCAATTCCTTAACTGAGGTTCGCTCTTTACAAATGGCTTTAGGTTTGTCAAGCTGATAAATCAGAAGAGAAGTGAAGACTAAACAGGACATACCTATTTAAAATTATGACTACACAAAAAGTCCTTGAACATCAGACGATTGTAGAAAGTTTATTTTTAGTTTAACTTCTTCAGTGAAGTTGAGAAAAGAAAATAGGATGAAATTTTACCTGCTGAATCAGTTTATGGTTTGGATGTCAAATGTATCCCAAAAGTATATATTTTAAAAAGCTGGTCTCTGGGGTGTTTTTGCTAAGGTTGTAGACTTTTGAGTTGAGACACTGTTTGGAGAGTCCTTATGTTATCAAGTATACATCACAAAGGTGATTGAGTGACCATGGTCCTCTCTTTCTTATTTCTCTTTTGTTTCCTGATCATGGATAGAACACCCTTCTGTCATGTAGACTCCACTTTTACCATGAGTTGTTGGGAACTCAAGGTAAGATCCTGAAGCAGAATCCACAGATGAAAGTTGCTCTTGGGTTACTCTCAGGCATGTTTATCTACCTTTCTAAGACTAAGTTAATTCATTTAGTATACTGACTTCAAGATTTATTATAGCAAATAATAAAACTTTCATCTTTTTTAAGGTTTAGTGATACTCTGCTTTATTTATAGAACATAATATTTTATTTAATAATCTGTTGGTGATATTTCAGTTGTTTTTTATATTGTGGATAACACAATGATGAGTAGGAGCATAGGTCTATCTTGAGACTCTGGCTCCTATAGATTTAATCATATACACCTAAGGGGAATTGAAGTCTTTTGGAGGTATTATAGTTATTTATTATTTAAAGACTTCCTTTGCAATGACCCTTCTGTTTCTATTATGTGAAACACCTTAAGGAGTATAGGTATTAGCTCTTCTTGGAAGTTTTGGTAGAATTCTGCATTAAAACCATCTGGTCCTGGGCTTTTTTTGGTTGGGAGGTTTTTGATGACAGCTTCTATTTCCTCACGACTTATAGGTCTATTTAAATTGTTCACCTGGTCTTGATTTAATTT